>APFE030851447.1:0-10618 GCA_000404065.3 Pinus taeda | reverse complement strand
CCGCACTTCCACAGCTACAGCGCTCGAGAGATCACCCTTCACAGATTCGCTTTCCACTTCACTTTCATATAGATCGAGCTTTTGAAACAATAACCCAATATTTCAGATCTTAAGATATTCAACCCAAAAGCATACCCAAGCCAAATGATCTCCTTTGCTTTTTATAGGCTCTTCCTCAAATCATGGACCAATACCACGGGCCAAAACCATAATAACACAATACCATCGGTTAAATACCAAGGGTTAAACATAAGGAACCCCACGTGTGCGCGATTTACTGCCTCGAAGTGTGTGCACTGGGGGTACGCACCTCATGAATGGGTAACCTGCATGTTTGGACGCGGTCCCTGCACAGCGTACCTGCGGGTACGCATCTTCTGAACTGTTCTCCTACGTACTTCTTAATTCTCATCATATTGAGAGCCATGCCATGGGTGTTGCCATCAAGTACAACATCCATAACATATAACCATACTAGAAACATAATGCCAACACTTAGGTTGAGCCTTAGTTCGATCTACAATTATGATGTGGCCAAGGCATTACACATATCCAAGTTTAATTCATTCCATGTTGTTATCCCTCAAAAAGCTTGAATGATATATGTTGGCACACAACCCCTAACACGTCAAACCAATGTTTGGCATGTAAGGTGGGTCCACATATTCACACTAGTTCAAAGTCAAATTTAGTACAACATTGGGAGAATAAGTTTACAATGTTCAATCTTTAGCTCATTTGGAGGGGCACCGGTAGTGGATCGGTTGAGACCTTAGTTTGAGTCTCGGGGGTAATAAAGTCAGACCATTTTTTTATGATTATTGAAAGTCATTATGTTGAATGTTTAACCAATTGACAAGATACATTTTGTAGCCTTGCTGCCAAAATAAGACCATTTTGTTTGATGTTCCCTGAAAGAGGGAATTTGTATAATGGTTAATTTTATTATATGGTTTTAAATTGTTATTTTGAGTTTATGGGCTCATTGTTTGTCCAAATTGAATTCTGGAAGACGCACAATGATTAGGGCTCAGAGGTGGATGATCTTGAAGGCATAAAATGCATTATTGATAAATATTTGATGACCGTAATTTCTCTTTTGCCTGAGTTTGATAGTTTATAAGAAGGTTGTAGTGGTTTTGGATATATGGGGAAAATGGGTTCCAAGAAATAGTTGGAGTAGAGCATGGATAACAGTACAACAATAGGTTATTTAATTCGAAAAATCATATTGTCTGAAGAGAAGGTGGGTTCAATTTGAAATATATTGAAAAGAGGTCCACAAGGAGTTGAAGAAGGAGTTGGGTACCTCCACTTAGGTTGGATCCTATTATAGGTCAAAGCCTAGTCATCATCAAGTTCGGTGCCTCAATTAGGTTGGAGACTAGAGTAGGTTAAATTTTCTCATCATCAAGGTTGGTGCCTCAATCGGGTTGGAGTCTAGAGCAAGTTGGAGCTTTCCATTATCAATGTTGGTGCCTCAATTAGGTTGGAGCCTAGATTAGGTTGGAACTAGCTCATTATTGAGGTTGGTGCCTCAATCATATTGTAACCTACAGTGAGTTGTTTCTTGTACAACTTTTAGGTTGGTTTTTCAATTAGGTTGTAGCCATATAGAAATAGCAACTTCCATATTTTAGGGGTGGGTGCCTCCAACAAGTTGATGCCTACAAATCTATGTAATGAATTGAAGAATAATAAGAAGAATAATTTGTGGTTTTCTCCCATATGGGTTTCCATGTAACTGTTTGTGTCTATTTTTGTGGATGTGATGGCTCTTGATGTCTTACTGATGTTATGATAGCTTCATGATGCATTACTTTGTTTATTGATATGTTGCAAATGGTTATGATGCTTTGGTACATAATTGTTCATTGATGAAAAGCTGAGGACTGGTTAAATTACTGTCACACTAATTCACCCCCCCAGCGTGATCTTTGGTCCAACCGTATGCACTCAACATAATTTTTTGGTATTTCATATAATGCATATTTATAATATATTTATTTCTTTACTTATTTGTTGTAGATGGTTGTCCTTCAATTTCTCTAAATATTTGCTACCTAGTGCATTCTCACTTTGCTCATTTATGCGTTGATATTTTTCAATTTGAATATTTTCTAGCCAAGTCCTACTTTCCCACTATAATAATTCCATCCAATATGCTCCATTGGTAGCTTCCTTCACTTAGAAATTTGTGTCCCAATTTCATTTATTAGAAGATTTCAACACATTGTAATGTTGCACATTATTTCATTCCCTTTCCTTAACATTGTGGTCTCTCCAACCAACTTAACCAGTTTCATCATGTCATGTGTTTCCATTACCTCTAGTTGTCCATTGAATTTTCTCAATCATTGGATACTTTTATTCACTTAAATGTGTTGTTTTGTGTGAAGCCTTGTTTTTTCTACTCAATGGCACTATACTCCCAATGGACTTTCAAAATTAATGAATCTTCCTTCATCCATTATTTTGCACTATTTTCACTTACACCTTTCTTCCACTAGACACTCTAATAATAGAAACAATTTTCTTTCTCTGACACTATTGAAGAGAAATAGTACATTTAGGAGTTGCAAACCCTTTTAGGAATACTTTGCTTACACATATAGGTGAATTACCCATCTTGTGAGTCACACATCACCTCATGAGATCATTTCTCTCTTTTGTAATAAGATCTACTTTCATCAATGCACTTATAAATTCACAACTAAGGAGTATTACTAATCTGGAAATGGGGCACTCAGGTGATCCGAATGGAAAATGGCATCAACCCATGGTATTCATCCACCCATGTTATTCATCCATCGATGGAATTTACCCATGGTATTGTAAGTGGTATCCACTCATGGTATTTATCCACCCATGGTATTGTAAGTCACATACACCCATAGTATTCATTCACCCATGGTATTTGCCCATGGTATTATGGCATCCACCCATAGTATTCATTTACACATGGAATTGAGCCGATGGTATTGTGACATCCACCCATGGTATTCATTCACCCATGGAATTGATCTGTGGTATTGTGACATCCACCCATGGTATTCATTCACCCATGGAATTGACCCATGGTGTTGTAACTGAAAAATACTATAAGTAACAAGTCGCATTTTGTAAAAGGACAGATTGTCCGCCACAATGTAGCCTTTACAGTTATTCTTTGATTTAATAAAAAAAAATTCTTTGTGGTTGTTTATTAGGCATTCTCCTCTTTTTCTTTTGGCATTTCAATTTTTCATATCTTGGGCGCCCCCGCAACCCCCCACAAGATCCATTTCAATTTTTAGATCTTGGGGCCTTCTCCAAGATCTGGATCAGTGGTATCAGAGCATGTTATGATTCCACGGGAATGAGGGTTTGATTCATATTTCAGTTTCAAATTTTATAGAGATATTCAACAAACTTCAGGCATTTGCTACGTCCTCCACATCGCATTTTTTCGAGCCAAGCGGAAGGAATTTTTCTTTTTTCATTTTTTTGCAGGAATGTTTTTGGGCGGCGAGTTTGCAGATCATATCTTAAAATTTTGGTGAAAAATTTACAAAGACAAATAACATATCTAGATTCCTCACAAAAAATACCAAAATTCAAAAAAAAATCGATCGAATTGGAGTTTAGATGAGGGAGATATCGTTGATTTAAAATTAGCTATGTTGTAGAAATGTTTCTGGCAGCAATTCATGGACGACATCTCTCCTCTCCTTTTTTGAAATTTTGGTGTATAATTTCACAAAAGTGATTGTACATCTGATCTTCTCTTGAAACATCACCCAATTTCAAAAACAAAATGGGTTGAATCGGAGTTTGGATGTGGGAGATATCGTTGATTTAAAATCAACTATTTTTTCAGAACTTTCGTGACGGCGGAACAGTTGCAGCGTGAATCTGAGATTGAAGATTGTCTAGATAAGGATTTCCAATACATGGGAAGATGTAAAATGGTCCTTCTGCTTCCAAAAATAGGTTATAATAAATATTATGGGTGATATTGACCGAGTTATGTCCATTTCAATTCTGGAGCAGCATTCAGAGCGGGTTCCCTTTGGAGACGTGCCCTCCTACCCTACTTTAGTAGGCGCCTGTGTCACATTCTTCAGTTTCATCATAGCTACATTCCGCTTCACTTTTTTGGAGACATGTCCTCCCACCCCAGGCTATGTAAGCACATGCTACATCATCAACAACCAACATCACGGTTATGGGTCAACCACACAAAATCCTTGTCATCGAAGTCCATTTGCTAGGCCGCACATTGTTAGCATCACAGTTGGTCACAAGCATTACATGGTATCTCTATCCACAGATCTTCGTTTTTCATGGTTATGGGTCATCCATAAACCCACACTTCATCGAAGCCCATTTTCTAGGCCACACACTGTCAGTATCACAGTTGGTAACAAGAATTATAGGGTACCTCTATCCTCGAATCTTCATTCATCATGGTTATGGATTAACCACACAAAACCCTTCTCTTCAGTGGCTCTTCATATTCAACAAAGGCTTCACAGGAGGGAAATTCATGCAATGGGGACTATTGCTTCTTAAGGAGGGAGGATTGATCCGAATGAAAAATGGCATCAACCCATGGTACTCATCCACCCATGGAATTTACCCATCGTATTGTAAGTGGTATCCGCTCATGGTATTTATCCACCCATGGTATTGTAAGTGACATCCACCCATAGTATTCATTCACCAATGGTATTTTCCCATGGTATTATGGAATCCACCCATGGTATTCATTCGCTCATGGAATTGAGCCCATCCTATTGTGACATCCACCCATGGTATTCATTCACCCATGGTATTGTGACATCCACCCATGGTATTCATTCACCCATGGAATTGACCCATGGTATTGTAACTAAAAAATACTATAAGTAACAAGTCGCATATTGGAAAAGGATAGATTGTCCACCACAATTTAACCTTTACAGTTATTCTCTGATTTAATAAAAAAATTATTTGTAGTTGTTTATTGGGCATTCTCCTCTTTTATTTTGGCATCTCAATTTTTCAAATCTTGGGTGCCTCCCTCCCAAGATCCATTTCAATTTTTAGATCTTGGGGCCTCCCCTAAGATCTGGATCATCAGGCTTCTTGTCTAACTTACAAGAACCTCTCCCACTTCCAAAGCTTTAAGTTTTCCCAAGTCTTATTGATCAACCAATACGGAATTAAGAAATGCTTGAAACATGGGTGTATGCTGGTATTTGTTTTAAACTGATTATATGTTTTTAAATCTGTTGTTTCTGCCGATATGTGAATGTGTTTAAACTGATATATAAATGCGTATAACAGTGAATAATGCAGCAGTAAAAACAAACACATAAGACAACAAATTCATTAGGATTTCACCCACAACTCTTGGGCTACATCTCTGTGAGCTCTATTCAACTCAACTAGGCTCTCTTGGATTATGGTATAAGTCTTTTTTTTACAAGCTCTTGGCTCAACTCCTGTTATTCTACACAGAAACAGTTGGTTCAGACACCATTATCCCTTGGCTCTTGAAGTTCTGGCTCTTGGCTCTTGGTTCTATCTCTTTGGCTCTGACTCTAGCTCTTAGACTCTGGCTCTTCGACTCTGGCTTCTTTTTGCCCTCTATCAGTTTACAGCCCTCTTGGCTTTTCACTTGGCTTCCAAGTGACTCCCTTGGCTGCTCTTTTTCTTCTGCGCTGCCTCCTTTGCCTCAGCTTCCTGCTTTGGCTTCATTGTCAGCAGCAAACAATCAACAACAACAACCTCATCAACCAACTACAACTCAACATCCATCAACAACCCCCTTGTTTCTATTGTTCTATGGCTTTTAAGCCAAATCGACATTGTTTGTTTGTTTTCCCTTTCGGGCTCTTTGTCTTCCCACCACAGTCCGCTCAAATCCCTTCCTTTAGTGTTAGCAATCATTGCTAAACACCCTCAGGGATGGATGCCACCTATACTGTAATGGAAAGGGACTATCGATGCTTGAAATCCTTAGAAACAGTCATTCCTTGTTTACATAGAGAACATTGTAAAACACGGGAAAATCCGCAGAAAACACTATTCCAGACTTCAAATTTTCATAACTGCACTTTATAACATTATCGGGTCTGCCTGTGAGTTGCCATCGCATGTCGCAAGGGCCTGCCCCTTTGTGTTTTTAGAATTGCATTAAAACGCTGCAAGTCCCGCTTATATCACGATTTCCCTTTGTATTGAAAATACATAAAAAAGGTTGAAAATCCCGCTTACCGGACTTGAAATTATATGTAACAGCATTAATAAGCCCTTTCGGGTCCGCAATATCGCATCAAGCACTTCCCTTCATATTTCCTTTACTAAACAAAATATGCAAAATATATATAAAATGGTCATTTGACGGATCTCAAATTTTATGAGATATCACCCATATCTCCATCGGGTCCGACTATCGCATCGCGCATATATATATATATCGGCCCCGCTCCATTGTAATGTGGCAATGCGATACTGCGATGCGACAAGTCGCAATCACAGATCGCACAATCCTGAGGTCTTTCCCATATAGTATGGTGTATGCCAGCGTCGATTGCGATCCACCAATATCAACAATCGCGGTATCGAATCGGCCCGGTCCCATCGCATGTTATGTCTTTGATTGCCTCCGCTTGTCACAGCCGATGTGATATACCGAAAGGATCTAGCCCATTGATTGGCCAGATCCGACGGCTCCTGTTCACTCACTGTTCAGGCCTCCGATAAGCATTATTTCTTCAAATTTTTGCCTCTTTCCCAAGGAACAAAGGGGAACTTCTTTTTATGATAACTCCTTCATGTGAAGTCCGTTTTTGCCCATTCAAGTTAGGTTAGATTCAAAATGAGGAGATCTCTGTAATGAGACAATATCTGAGAGCAGCTTTAGATTTTCATTTTCCTCTTATTTACAAAGGATTTGTGTTATTTGGCACCTTTTACCTCTTATATGAAGTCTTTTAGACTCATAGGTTTATCCAGGATCCATTTTCGGATCACACCTTCCCACTAAGAGAACTTTTGGTCTCCAAAAGACTGATATACTAATTTGAACAGTAAATGAGAGTGACTCACCCTCTTCTTCCATCCTCCCTACACTTGCCATTGCATAATGCCTCTGAACCAAAGTTTCTAACCACTTCCCTTCTTGGATGGGCTGGTCTTCTTGGGAAGAACTGTCTTCCTGCAGAACTTTTGCTGAAATGGTTATAGAAGGTAGTTTTGAGCTTCTCTACCTTGATCATTGATCCAAGGTGGCTCAACAAATGTGAAGTACATCTGCTCCACAAGGCTTTCATTTGTACATATTTGAGAAGCTGCCAACAAAATCTCTTAACAACAACAGGCATACAAACAACAACTTGATGGACTAAATTCCTGCTTCAACAAGGAAACAGATCTCACATCTTGTGAACATCTCCATGTCTTACATCTGCATACAAATGATGGACTAGGTAACAAGCCCAAAAAACATGCATTTTAAACAAATGACCCTTCAAGTCAAGGATGTAGAAAAAGACCATTAGGACTCTTTTTCAAAAGATGAAGCACTTCATCATTATCTGCATTTGGATACCAAGTTAACTTCTCCCAAGTAAACATGGCATCACATGCATGTTAAAGCAATCAACTCTGCAAGTTAATTACACATACATGTTCAAAAACAAGGAAATCATTAGCATCCATGTGTTCATGCCTCTCATGCTTATGCATGCATTTCATCCTTCAACTTTCACTTAAGCACACTATACTTTCGAAGCTGAAATGAAATATAATGTAGATGCATTAATAGACATGCAATCTCAATCCGATAAGAACTCTAATTGTTCCTTACTAATCCCTTTCAAAGGTACTACCTTTGTCTGCACATCAGCATCATCATGTGAATCATTCTCAGACACATCATTCATGGAATCTTCACTTCCATTTCTGCCATCTTCTCTTTCCACTTTTTTCAGCTTTTGTGGAAGCATTGTTGGATTCAGTGTCCAACATTTTGTAGCAAGATGTCCTTGCTTATGGCAGTGAGTGCACTGCATGTGCATCGTCTTGACAACATGATTTTCCTTGTCCAATGGACCTTTGGCTTCTTGCTTCTTTTCCTTCTTCTGCTTCCTTTCTCCTTCACCTTTATTGCCTTCATGTGGAGGTGAAGCAAATGAAGACGTGGCTCCCTTTGGAACACCATCAATCTCTTCAAGGTTGTTGGAGTCTTCCCAACTCTCTGGTTCAAGTGTGTGCTTTTGAACACCTGCATCCTGCAAATGATGTTTCAAGCTATTGCATTCTTCCTGAATACAATCTTCACACTCTATAATGCAACTCCTTCTTGGAGCTATTTCAATGGCCTTCTTGTCAGCCTTGGAACTTTCTCCATACGCTTGTCCATAGTCAAGACCCAAATACTTAGGCCTTTCCTCAATTATTATTGGCTCAACAATACCTTGTGCATGTGTACCCAAGCCTTTCCCTTCATAGCCCATCTTGGACATTAGCTTGGAACCTATGCCTCTAGTATGTTTTTCAAAAGAACAAATATAAGTATCCTTAGAGGAATTTGAAGACAAACTGGAATGGTTTACCTCTTCTTCAAGCTGATACTAGACTAAGGCTTCTTGGGCAACAAAGAGTTGTGTCTCCAAACTCATGTATCCTCTTCAGGTTCATATTTGTAATATGAAGTTGCCTCTCCATCTCCTGCAATTTGTCAGAAAGCAACTGCTTCTCTTCCTTCATGGAATTCAACTGTTCTCTAAGTCTATTGCTCTTCCTTCCATCCTCATACATTTCTCTAACCATATCCATCATGGTGGACAATTCTTGCTTCATGTCTTCATCAAAGAATCTTGTGAAGAACACAAAATTTGAGGACCCACTTGTAGAAGTTGTCATTATGTCAATGAACAAAAAAAACTTCAACGGGATAAATAAAGATCTTATTCAGCAAACGTTTCCAACAAACCTCGTGTGCTCTAGGGATTGCCTTGAGATCCTTGGGATAGAAGAATGCCTTCAACCCGTCTTCCTATTTGTCCTTCCTGGATTGAGCTAGCAACAACTTTTCCTTTACCTCTGCAAACTTAGAAAAGTGTCAGTCTACAAAAAAAGCATACAATCAACCTCTTTTTGTTCAACACCTTTCAGACAAGCAGTCTTTGCTTTGTCAATCAAGCATTATGATATAACCTTCCTTGAAGGTGGGGTTAATCAAACTTAAGCTCCAATACCACCTGATCTGAAAATGGGGCACTCAGGCTTCTTGTCTAACTTACAAGACCTCTCCCACTGACAAAGCTTTAAATTTTCCCAAGTTTTATTGATCAACCAATGCGGAATTAAATAATGCTTGAGAACATGGGTGTATGCTAGTATTTGTTTTAAACTGATTATATGTTTTAAAATATGTTGTTTGTGCTGATATGTGAATGTGCTTAAATTGATATATAAATGCATATAACAATGAATAATGTAGCAGTAAAAACAAACACACAATTAGGAGTTCACCCACAACTCTTGGGCTACATCTCCGTGAGCTCTAGTCAACTCAACTAGGATCTCTGGGATTATGGCATAAGTCCTTTTTTTTACAAGCTCTTGGCTCAATTCCTGCTGTTCTACATAAAAATAGTGGGTTCAAACACCATTATCCCTTGTCTCTTGAAGCTCTGGCTCTTGGCTCTGGCTCTTGGCTCTTGGTTCTGGCTCTTTGGCTCTGACTTTGGCTCTTCGACTCTAGCTCTGGCTCTGGCTCTTCGAATCTGGCTTATTTCTGCCCTCTATCAGTTTACAGCCCTCTTGGTTTTTCACTCGGCTTCCAAGTGACTCCCTTGGCAGCTCTTTTTCTTCTGTGCTGCCTCCTTCACCTCAGCTTCCTGCTTTGGCTTCACTATCAGTAATAAACAATCAACAACAACAACCTCAGCAACCAACTAAAACTCAGCAGCCATAAACAACCCCCTTGTTTCTGTTGTTCTATGGCTTTTAAGCCAAACCAGCGTTGTCTGTTTGTTTTCCCTTTTGCGCTCTTCGTCTTCCCACCACAGTCTGCTCAAATCCCATCCCTGAGCGTTAGAAATCATTACTAAACGCCCTTAGGGATGGACGCCACCTATACTGTAACGGAAGGGGACTATCGGCGCTTGGAATCCTTAGAAACAGTCGTTCCCTGTTTACATAGAGAACATTGTAAAACACGGGAAAATCCGTAGAAAACACTATTCCGGACTTCAAATTTTCATAACTGCACTCTATAACATTATCGTGTCCGCCTATGAGTCACCATTGCATGTCGCAAGGGCCTGCCCCTTTGTATTTTTATAATTGCATTAAAACGTTGCAAGTCTCGCTTATATCACTATTTCCCTTTGTATTGAAAATACATAAAAAAACGTTGAAAATCCCGCTTACCGGACTTGAAATTATATGTAACAGCATTAATAAGGCCTTTCGGGTCCGCAATATTGCATCGAGCACTTCCTTTCATATTTCGTTTACTAAATGAAATATGCAAAATATATATAAAATGGTCGTTTTACGGATCTCAAATTTTATTAGATATCACCCATATCTCCATCGGGTCCGGCTATCGCATCATGCAGATATATATATATATATT
>APFE030851444.1:0-10317 GCA_000404065.3 Pinus taeda | reverse complement strand
TGTCTGAACAAGGTTATACTAGATGTCACTCTGATCATTGTGTTTATCTGAAAAAGCAAAATGATGGTAGCTATATTATATTGTTATTGTATGTATATGACATGCTTGTTGCAGGATCTAACATACAGGAAATAAATGTGCTCAAAATAAAATTGGCAAATTCACTTGCAATGAAGGATTTGGGAGCTGCAAAACAAATCCTTGGTATGAGAATAACTAGAGACAGGAAAAATCATAAATTAACATTGTCTCAGAATGAGTACATACAAAAGGTGTTGAAAAGATTTAACATGCACAATGCAAAACTAGTTAGTACACCTTTTGCTAGCCATTTCAAAGTTAGTAAGGAAATGTGCCCAAAGACCCAAGAAGACATGGATTATATGTCTAAAGTTCCATATGCATCACCTGTTGGAAGCTTAATGTATGCAATGGTCTGCACAAGGCCTGATATTGCACATGCTGTGGGAGTTGTAAGCAGGTACATGAACAATCCAGGAAAGAAACATTGGACGGCAGTGAAATGGGTTCTCAGATATTTGAAAGGTACCACAGATCAAGCGTTATGCTTTGGTGGTTCAAACATTTCTCTACAGGGATATGTTGATGCAGATATGGAAGGTGACAGAGATAACAGGAGGTGCACTACAGGATATGTATTCACTGTTGGTGGAATAGCTGTCAGTTGGGTTTCAAAAATCCAAAGTGTTGTTGCACTTTCAACAACAGAAGCAGAGTATGTTGCTGCTACAGAGGCTAGTAAAGAAATGATTTGGTTACAAAGGTTTATGGGTGAATTGGGTAAGGAGCATGATAAGGGAACGTTATACAGTGATAGCCAAAGTGCCATTCATCTTGCAAAGAACTCAGCATTTCATTCCAGGACTAAACACATACAGCTCAAGTACCATTTCATACGATCAGTGTTGGAAGATGGACAGTTGAAGCTGGAAAATATACACACTAGCCAGAATCCTGCAGATATGCTAACAAAAGTTGTAACCAGGGAGAAACTGAGAACATGCTCAGTTTCAATTGGTCTTCAAGGATGACGATGAAGATGAGAAACAACTAGGTCCAAGAGAGGAGTCATTGTCCAGCAAATGAAGCAGCGATGGAGTTGCTACAATCATTCTCCAAGTGGGAGATTGTTGTGTGTGGAGCATGATTGTTTAGAGGTCTTTGTTTCAGCCGGATGTATACCCCAAGAAGTTTTGGACACCCCTCCACGCGGGGGGGACTTGTCCCCCCCACGGGGGTCCGGGGGCGAGCGGTCCCCCGGCGGGGGCTCGGGGGCAGCGCCCCTGAAGCTAAAAATAGATGTAAATTTGCCTTGTAAAATTATAGTAATGTCTAGTCAATCTGGGCTGTTCATTAGGCAGATGATCTGACGGTAGAACTTATGTTTAGTTTAGGGTTTTTTTTTCCCTAGAAGGCAACCCCTCTCTTTGTATGAGGGCATTGTATTTGAGGCTGAGAGATAGATGTGTATTCGGTGTGAGCGAGAAACAGAGAGGTGAGACTGAGAGAAAACAAAGGATATTACAGCGGATTTGCTGTAGGTTGTGTCTCTTCATTTTGCTGGATAATAGAAAGGAAGGACTGGCTATTCGAGGTGGACGTAGCCCAAACTGGGTGAACCACGTATATCTGTGTCTCTCTTGTTTTGTGCGTTTTCTGTGTTTATATTTCTACAATATTTTATGTGTTCCATTGCTCCGTAATATTTAATTTTCTAATAAGGTTCGTGTTGGGGTTTTCTCATATCACTTGGCCCTTGAGTTAAGTCACCAAGGGAGGAGCGAAAGAAACTTTCTTTTGGTCTAATCTCAACAGAAGGCATTGATAGAGTTGAAAGATCACCTCTGCCTGACACCAGTGCTCGTGTTACCAGATTTACAACAACCATTTGAGGTTGAGAAAGATGCCTCTAACTATGCTATTGGGGCAGTCCTTACTCAACATGAGCATCCAATGGCATATCACAGTGAATCAGACACAGTCCGGAAGTATCCCACTTATGATAAAGAGATGTATTCCATTGTGCAGGCCTGCCGACAATGGAAGCATTATATTTTGGGGAAGGAAACAATCATCCACACAGACCACTGACCCCTGCAGTTCATACAGACCCAAGGGAAATTGCAGAATGATCACCATTAGAAGTGGTCTACAGACCTACAACAGTTCCATTTGAATATCAAGTATAGGAAGAGCAGTACAAATAATGTTGCATATTGCCTTAGTCGACCACCGATCATGGCATTAACCACCCTGCTCAACTCCTGTGGGCATGAGACTTTTGATTGTCCACTTCTCTACAAAAGTGACCCAGAATTCGGCCACACATACCAGACACTCTGGGTCACCTTTGTGTTCCTTCACGCGAGTGTGCCAAGATGATTTGCGAAGCACACTACAGTCGGGCTGCTGGGCATTTTGGGGTCGAGAAAATGGTGACAGTACTGCAAAAGTATTTCTATTGGCCGAATCTTCGACAGGATGTTGGGAAGTACATCAGATCATGTATTGCCTATGCCATTACCAAACCGACCATCAAGAAGCAAGGCTTCTATGCCTCGCTGCCTACCCCTAATTGACCTTGGGAATCCATCTCCATGGATTACATGTCAGGCCTTCCTTCCACTAAGCATGGAAATGACTGTTTTTTTTGTGGTCATCGACAGGTTCTCGAAGATGGCCATTATGGCGGCCTGCAAGAAAAACATCACAACAGAAGCCACTGCTAAACTCTTCTTTGAACGAGTGTGGGTGCACTTTGGGATCCCATAGTCCATCATCTCAGATCGGGATAGTCAGTTCCTCTGTACATTTTGGTCTAGTCTTTGGTCAACGCTGGACACCAAACTCACTAAGTCCACAACCTTCTGTTGGCTAGTTGAATTGTTTATTAATTAAACAATCAAGTACCACATTAATTTTCAACCTGGGAAAGTCTTTTTATTCCAAAGGTTACCGCGTACTATATGTACTTTAATTCCAAAAGCATTAAGAGCTGTAGTATATGTAATTTTTACGCTAAGTTATCACAGTGCTGATAAAATAAAAGTAATTAATTAAAATTACAAATCTGGAAAGCAAAGAGATGGATGCTCTATTGGCAGAGGATCAGGACCCTATCCTCGAGGTGAGGACGTTCAGCACCTGCCCATGGAATCAGATTGCTAATGCACATTGCACTCGAATTCACCGGTGAAATACACTTGCATAACTTCAAACAATTAATAAAACAGAGTGCTAGCAAAACACAATTACAAGAGGTAATGCTACAGAATCCAAACAGTGTATCTGCAGAAAGAAACTATCACACACTTACACACTTGACAACAAAGTAAATGGGTGAATCTTGTGAGGAAGGTGGGCCCAGTCCCTCCGACAAGATTCCCCGGAACACGGAAAATAGCTTAAATGCTCAGAACGTTCTTCTATTCATCTGTCAAAAGACTCAAATACAATAAAGTTCAGACTTGCTGATGTTCTTAGAATTTCACTTACAGACCATCCTCTCTTGACTAATGTAGATGTCTCCTCTTTATAGAGGAGACATCTATTACAATAGATTGTTACAGTTCATTCGGTTAACCCGTTTAATAAAAAATAAGAATTACAGAAATGCTGTTGCAACAGTGTAATAATATATTCTTTCTTAGGTTCTGGCTGTTACATAGCTGGTAACCAACTTCGACCGTCTTCTTGGAATTCTCGCATTCCTTCGCCGTTTCCCCATACTATTCCGGTTTTAAGTCCTGGTGCTGTGTTCTACCCGCTTTAGACAGCTGCTTGATCCGCCACGTCAGCGTTCCTCAGATAGTTGCCGTTGTTGTTCCTAGCTGTTTCAAAATAACCCGCTTTAGATGGTTGCTGTTGCTGACTGTAGCAACTGCTTAGTTGCTGCTTCTGGTGTTGCAGCAACTGCGTAGTTGCTGTTTCTGGTGTTGCAGCAACTGCGTAGTTGCTGTTTCTGGTGTTACAACAACTATAGGTTATAATTCCTGCGAGCTTAAGACAATTACTTGGCAACTTAGTCAGCTTTTCCAAAGATAAATATAAAGATACTCACGGATATGCAATGAACAATTAAACATATAGATATACGGGAAGTTACTTCGTACCTTGGGGTGATTTAAGTCATTGTGTAATCAAAACTTATAACTTGTGACTGAAAAGGATAATATTATGGTAAAAATATAAGGTCAAAATTGGTCAATTCTGGGTCCTAACATCCCCCCCAACTGAAGATATTGCATGTCCTCATGCAATGTTTTACTCTGAATCTGAGTCGGAGTACTGGGATGAACAATGTAAATTACTGAGACAATAACTATAGGAGGTGACGTCGAACTTCTTTCTGAAACCACAGACAGTCTGTATGTGTCTCCATGCTGCTGCTTCCTCCTTATTGGATAATCCAAACTGACCCTTATATTGTTCACCGGATAACCATAGAAGTGGAAATTTAAATTTGTAGCCCATCCAGCTTTCAACACAGTGTTGCATGCATCTAATATAGAAAGGTACCCTCGTGAGTGCTACCTGCAAATTTGATGGGTTATAAGGGTGATATTATTTCCTTTCTTTGGGATAGTTTTCCCAAAACAAATTGTTTGCCTTAACAACCAATGGTGCCTTGGTTTTCAGATAGTGCTGACAGTCCTTCAGGACTACTGCTTGCAATTGTCTGATGTGTTCTTTCATGTCAGAATCCTTTATCAATGTTTGGTGCTGTACAATAAAAGTGGCTGCATTTTGTGGTTTAGCCCTAATCCACAGAAGGCAATTCTGTTCATTATGTTGGGCTGAGGTAAAGGCATTCTGCCATGTGAGCTGGTTGGCTAAAAAGGAAATGAAGGCTCTCAGGTGTATGTCGCCAACCACATGTAGCATATTCCTGTTCCTTTCTTCGGACACAGCTTCATTGTGTAGATAAAGCTCACATAACAAGTTTTGATCATTTTTAGGTGCCTCTGCAAAAGTTTGCATAAACTGTTCTGCTGTGACCACCTGATGAGGTCTACCTTCTCTTACAGCCTTTATCTGTAAGAATGTTAGTCTCTCCCTAAAAAATGTTGCATAATTAAAAGATGGTTTCCTTGTGGCAAGTATTCTTTGAAATAATTCAAACATCTGGGACAATCTGGTTTTTAACTCTGTGATTTCTTTATATTGAGCTCTGCATTGCTCAAGTGCTTCCCAGTTCCTATATGCATGATTGAACCAGGTCCCTTTTTGCTGTTCGAATGCTTTGCCTTGTGACTGCTCATATTCTTTGCACCATTTTCCTTTCAATGCCTGAAAGCTTTCTGTTTATGTACATGCATCATTAACAGAGGGAGACTCTGTTTGTGCATAGGCATCAATAAGGATAATCTGTTCTGTTGGAGTAGACTGGGATAATCCAACATCTTTTTCTTCGTTTGCAGCTAGTGTCTCTTCCTCCTGTTGTCCTGATTCACTGTGTTCTATGGTAATTTGGGTAGGCCGGGGTGGGTCTGTACCTTTTTCCTCATTTGCTGATTCTTGTGTAAAAACTTCCTCCATGATAATTTGGGTAGGCCGTGGTGAGTCTGTATTCTCCTCTGCTTTACTCCCTGCTGGGGAACTTATTGGTTCTTGTGTGTCAGTAAGTTCTTTAATTTGATCTTCTTTCTTCTCCAGAGAGCCTGTTGGTTCTTGTGTAACAACAGGTTCTTTTGTCTGCACTTTCTCTTGAGAGCCTGTTGGTTCTTGTGTAACAACAGGTTCTTTTATTCCAGCAGAGGATTGTGGTATTTCTGTCTGTGCAACAACAGGCTCTTTTGTGTCATCTGCAATAGCGGCAGCTTCCTTCATTGGTTCTGCCACTACCTTGTATCCTGCTTGAGTATATATTTCACCACAATTGGCGCACATATACTCATTATCTTTATTTTTCTCTGCTGCAGAGGCTACTCGTGCTAAAACATGTAGGCTGAATTCATTTTGATATGCTTCTTTAATCCTTATTATCTCCTCCTGATAATCCTGAATCTGTGATTTCAGGAATTCAATTTCTTCCTGCAAGGCAGGTATGGTAGGCTGATCTTGCGGGGCAGTAGGCTCCAGTGGAGGCAAAGGTTGTGCTTCATCATCTTGGTCAGTATTCCCCGTAGGTGGTTCTTGTGTGTCACCTGGGGAAGTGGCTGTTTCTTGTGTTGCAGCCATTTGGTCACTATTACCTTGGGTGTCGGCAGCTGGTTCTTGTGTGTCAGTTGTCTTAACATATGATGTCATGAAGCTATGAACGCTCTGCATCTCAACTTCCGAGGGTGAGGGAGAGGAGCTTTGAGGACGGGTGGGGGTACGGATTCTTAAAGTGATGGATGGTGAACTAGCGGGGTTAGGAATTTTAGCTACTACCGATGACCGAGTTCTTCATTTTGGTAGGAAAGCTGTGAATTCAGGCATTTTTCTCTTCAGGCTAGCTTCAAGGGTAGTAGCTGGAGCCGCAGGTGTCTTAGCTGAAACCCTAGTTTTTCTTCTTTTTGGTGGGGTTTCCTTTCTCTGTTGCTTTTTTCTTTTAAGCAGAATAATGGGGATATTGTCGTCAGAATCATTAGTGGAAATGCCAAGTATGGGAATGGAAGAACTGGTCTTTTTGGGAGATGGGGTTGTTCCTGCGGTCATTTCTACTGCTGCTTGTTCATTCTCAGCAATTTGTGGGGATGTTTGGTGGGATTGTTCAGGGATGTGTTCTTCCTGCTGAGGGTTTTGCAGAGGAATTTTCTCAGGCATGTCCTCTGTTTGCTGAGGAAGTTCATGTTCTGGTTGTGGATTTTCTGCTTCCTGTTGGGGATGAATGGGGGGTGGAGGATTATTTAAAGCAAGGCCTCTATTAATGAGTAATTGGGCTAAACGGTGATGTTTTAGGGAAAGAAGTGGACGCTTCGCGTTAACAGCATAACGTGACATGTTATTAAGACAACCCAATAGATAATATGGCATGTTTATTAACTGACCATTTCTCAAATGATTTAACAGCATGAAATCGTGCTGGTAAATTACCTGATAGCGGCCTTCGCACGTCAAGTATTGCTTGACAAATTCAGCAACTCTCGGCCACGGTTGAGGTAACGACCGAAGTGCTACGCCTCTGCCCTTAGGTTCTACCTGCTCGCCTGGTCGAAGAAAATCCTGCTGCGCATTAAGAATCAGGTGCTTCCTACTGAACCATCGTATGCCATTAGCTGGTAGCCCGGTAGCTTGGGCTATCACTTCCTCTGCGACTGGGATTTGAACTCCTTGAACGACAGAAAATCCTTCTGTTAGATTGCATGCAAATTCAAGGACTTGCTGCTCATTAAAGTCCGGAAGTCTCCTGAAATACTCTATCCAGCTTGCTTGCAAGAAAATCTGATAAATGTACGGATAGAGTTCAAGGACTGCTGTCGAGCCAGGTTCATGTGTGATGAGAGTTCCTCCCATGGCTATTGTTTCAGTGAATTTCCGAGTTCAGAACCGAGCTTCCAATTTTAGTTCAGAGTAAAACGTCGCAAATGGTAACATGCAGTGATAGGGTGACTTTTACATATTACCGGGAGAATTAAGGGTGGCAGAAGTTGGCGTGGTGTATCATTATAGGAGTTGCTTTGGTACTCCCCCCCCTTCTACGTGTGAGTGATATGATTGGAAGTGTAATTAATTGATAGTCCTATCAACTTCACCGCATTATCTATTATTTAATGCCCATTGATAAACATGCGTACCTTCGTATTTTACCTTTTTGATTATTGCGTCAAAAAGTCTTATCTCGTCCTCCGCTAAGTCATAATGATTACCGCGGATCTGAAAGTGTGGGAATACCAACGATTTGTAATGATAATGACGGAAAGTGATAGTAGGGTGCTATAGTCATCACAAGGAGTGGTATATTTTATCAAAATTTGTTCCTTAGGGTTGCAGTGGTAAAACTGGTGTGCGTGAGGGAATTAGCTAGGAAGGGTATGTCGTGACCGGGAAGCGATATTGTAGCACCAGGATTGGTGTTGCAGCAACAGGGAATTATCGGGAAGAAGACATTTGTAAAGACGGGAAATGTACTAGAGTGATGGAATTCGGGAAATAATGTTGCAAACACGAGAAATGGTGTTGCAGCAACGGGAATGGTGTTGCAGGAAGGGGAATGGTGTTGCAGCAACGGGAAGTGGTGTTGCAGCAACAGAAGTTCCGCGTTCGCAAAATAATCCCTTTGAAACTTTTGTTTTCAGCTACTTCCCAAGCTAAAATCTGCAAAATACTGAAATGTAATATCGCAATCCTCGACAGGATTTATTAATTTCTTAAAAAGAAAAAAATAGAATGTCTAACCTAACAATTGCATAAATAATAGAAATTCAAGTGCTTTGAGGGGTAGCAATTTCCCCTGGAAAGGAATACTATTTTATTGCCATGCAAGTAGCTTTAAAATCTTCCTTGGAAACCGGCCGCTGGTATAACCGAAGTCGGTAGCCATTTACTAACAGTGGTGTTCTGCTCCCATCAATTTTTAAAAGTCTAACTGTTCCATTTGGAAAAACAACATCCACTTCATACGGTCCTAACCACCTTGTTCTTAACTTGCCCTGAAAATTCTCGAAACGGGAATCATAAAGTAGAGCCCAGTTACCTTTCTAGAACTGCTTCTGCTTGATGGTTCTTTCATGCCATCTGCTTCTTTGTTGCTGTATCATCATTGTTTGATGGACGACCTCCAGTCTTTTCTCATCCAATTCCTGAAGCTGCTGCAACCTGGCTGTCTGTGCATCAGTTAAATCAAGATTAACAGTTAAAGCAGTTCTTAAGGTTTTGATTTCAAACTCTACAGGGAAAATAACATTCTTTCCAAAAACTAAATCATAGGGTGAAAAGCCTGTTGTATTTCTCTAAGTGGTTCTATAGGCCCATAAGGCTTTAGGCAGTCTCTGAAACCAGTCCCTTCTGTTCTCCTTTATAGTTTTTGTCAAGATGGCTTTAATGACCTTGTTGGTACTTTCTACCTGCCCATTTGCTTGGGGGTGGTATGGTGTAGTCATTTTGTGCTTGATATGATATTTTTGGAGCGTGTCTTTGAAGCCATGAGAATTAAAAGGAGGTCCTCCATCAGTGACTAATTCTCTAGGTAATCCAAATCTAAAAAAGATTTCTTCAAATAAGAATGTTAGTACTGCTTCTTCATTAGCTTTAATGAGTGCTTTGGCCTCTACCCATTTAGTCATATAATCCGTGCATACTAATATGTACACTCTTTGATTAGATGGAGGACTAATGGGAACTACAAAATCTAATGCCCATTTCTCAAAAGGTTCAAGAGTTACCTGGGGATTGAGTGGCATTTCATCTCTATGGTTAGGCTGGTCCATTCTTTGACATCTGTCGCATGCCTTCACATATTTTCTGGCATCTTTAAAAAGTGATGGCCAATAATACCCCATTCTAAGTACCTTGTGTGCTGTTCTTTTGTCTGCAAAGTGTCCTCCACAAGGGTCATCGTGACAAGCTTTTAGTATGTCATAGATCTCGTCTTCCCCAAAACATCTCCGGATTTCCTGATCTATCCTTGTATGGAACAGACATCCACTTATCTAGCTGTACCTAGCGCTCTGCTGAATGATTTTCCTTTTTTCTCTGTGCGATAGGTGTGATGGTAATTTTCCTGCAACTAAGTAGTTAGCAATATTTGCATACCAAGGTGAGTGGGCAGAGACTGCAAATAAATACTCATCGGGAAAAGAATCATCTACTGAAATATTTTCATTAGTTTTTAATCGAGAAAGAAAGTCAGCAACTACATTTTCTTTTCCCGGTCTATCTAAAATTGTGATATCAAATTCCTGTAATAATAGTAACCATCTAGTGACTCGGGCATTTGTAACTGATTTATTCATTAAGTATTTAATGGCCGAGTGGTCGGTATGCACAAAAGTAGTATAACCAGTGATATAATGCCTAAATTTGTTGATAGCATAAATAACTGCTAGAAATTCTTTCTCAGTGACCGTATAATTGAGTTCTGCAGGAGTCATGTTTTTACTAATGAAGTAAATGGCATAGGGAAGACCATTTTCTTCCTGTCCCTCGACAACTCCTATGGTAGTGTCTAAGGCATCAGAGGATATGTGAAAGGGAAGTGCCCAATCTGGTCCTCTTAAAATGGGAGCTATGGACAATTGATGTTTAAGCTGATCAAATGCTTTTTCACAGTCATCAGTCCACTTAAATTCAACGTTTTTCGTTAATAACACAAACAGAGAGGAAGCTATCTTAGAAAAATCTTTGATAAATCTTCTGTAGTACCCTGCATGT
>APFE030851443.1:0-10757 GCA_000404065.3 Pinus taeda | reverse complement strand
ATAACTCATATGCGAGGATCTGTGTCTACATGAATCTGGCAGAACCCCTCCTAGATAATATTGAGTTGGAATATCATGATGATGTGTGGCAACAGCCAATAGACTACGAACACATCCCATTTAGATGCCGAAAATGCCATGAATATGGCCACCTATATAGACAATGCCCACTGAATAAGGAGGAGGAACCGAAAAGAAGTCAGGAGGAACATCAGAGAAATACAGGAAAAATGGAGGAGACTGATAAGGGTTTTCAACAGGTCACAAGGAGAAAGAGACAGAGTCACGAAAGACCAAAAACCCAAACTCAAGAAAAACCCAGTATCACAATAAGTAAAAACAAGTTTCAGGCTCTTCAGAGTGAAAACGAAGACTATGAAGTCAATTTGGAGGATGACGAGGACCCTGGGAACACTCCAATGGACATCGCCGGGGAAAATAAAAGTAAGGACGCAAACTCAAGACAAATTATTGGAGAACGGATGGAAGGAAAGGTGGAAGATACTGCAATACAATCCCCGATGGATGTGGAAAACCAAGTCGAAGGTGAGATAGAAGAGGAGAGAATCATGAAACAGCTAATCCAAGAATGGAAATATCTAGATAGCAGATTTATACCTGAGAAGCAGAAACAATTGTACAAGGAAGTATTTCAGAAATATAAAGAAAAAAAAGGGGAGAACTTGGACAAGCAGATAATGACAAGAATCGATCAAGGGAATGGACAGACCAGAATGGATGGCTCTGGCAAGAATAGTAGAAAACGAGGCTGGAAACCGATGAGTGAAACTATCTAGACTGTGGGAGAAACGTTGATAAACTCAGGCAAAGTGATACCTCTGTCAGAGGTATTCTTCCCCTCCTTCCAAAAGTTTTAAATGATTGTGATTAGTTGGAATATTAGGGGCCTGAATAGTAAGGGTAAACAAAAGTATATGAAAGATAAACTGAAAAAAGAAAAGCCTAGCATTATGATTTTACAGGAGACAAAAATCTCTGTTCAACAAATTAAAGAAATAATTGACAAAAATAAACTGCATTATGAAGTTATGGGGCAAGATGTCATTGGCTCTGCAGGAGGTATTGCAATTTTGTGGAACCCGAATGATATCATCTTAGATAGCTAGACCAGTATGAGTAGAGTCCTTACTGGCCTGGGTAGAATAGTAGGAACTAAGGAGCAGGTTGTTATTTTAGGGGTTTATGGCCCCCCTTCCCCAGGCGAAAAAGAAAATTTCTTAAACAGTATGAAAATCATTCGTAGGTTATATCTAGAAGCTGCTTGGATCATAGGTGGTGATTTTAATCTAATCAAATCCTTAGAAGAGAAGAAAGGAGGGATAAGGAAGATGGATCACTTCATGGACAAGTTCAATGAACTGATAGAGGATTTAAGACTAGTAGACATTCAGACTATCAATGGGATTTGCACCTGGAACAACAGGAGGGGGGGTAAAAATCAAATTGCTTCCAGGCTTGATCGATTCCTAGTATCAGAAGGTATCATGAATAAGGATATTTTTGTCGAAGCAAAGATCATGCCTTCCCTGGGTTTTGATCATTGGCCGATTAGATTAGAGGTGGATATTAAAGTGAACCGGGGAAAAAGACCTTTCCGATTTGAAGCCTTCTGGTTAAGGGACCCATAATTCATCAAGAAAGTTGAAGAATGGTGGAGGCAAAGTACTATACAAGGCAAAGGAAAAATGCACACGTTTCAGTTGAAACTGAAAGAGTTGAAAGGGAGAATCAAAAAATGGAACAAAGAGGAGTTTGGCAATATTATGGAAGACAAACAAAAACTAGAAAAAGAAATGGAATCTCTTCAACAAAAGATGATAATGGAAGGCAGAACAGAGGAGAGCATTAGTAAGGAAGGGGCAATACTTGGAAAACTTGAAGAGAGATGGAAGCAGGAAGAAATCCTTTGGCGGCAACAATCAAGAATAAAGTGGTTAAGGGAGGGGGAAAGAAACACTAAATTCTTCCATCAAGCTATGATCAAACATAGACAGAGAAACAAGATTCTTTCTATCAAAGACAAGAATGGGCACAGAGTGTTTGAGCAAGCTGAAATTGAATAAGTCCTTATTGATCACCATAAAGAAATTTTAAGTGAACCCCAAGCTGATAGAATGCAAGCAATTCAGGAGATTTGCTCAGCCATTCCGCGCTTAGTTACAGAAGACCAAAATAAGGCGTTGATGAGAGCTGCCACTTTAGAAGAGATAGAGGAAATTGTGAAGGCAATGAAGAAAGGTACTGCTCCAGGCCCGGATGGCTTCACAGTAGACTTCTTCCAGGCGGGATGGCACTTCCTGGGGAAAGAGATTCTGGAGCTGGTAGAAGAATCTAGGATGAACCAGAAGGTATGGCCTGCCATTAACTCCACTTTCTATGCCTTAATTCCTAAAGGAGATAATTTGGAAGATGCCAATGGTTTGAGACCCATAGCGTTGTGTCATGTTATTTATAAGATTATAACATCCATGATGGCCAAGAGATTAAAACCCCTTCTGGACAAATTAATATCTGCTGAACAAACAGGTTTTGTTGAAGGAAGGCAGATCCTTGATGGTCTGGTTGTAACTCAAGAAGTTATTCACTCCTTAAAAGTTAAAAAGCAAAAGGGTATGATGATCAAATTAGACTTGTCGAAGGCATATGATAGACTAAGTTGGAATTATTTGGAAAAAGTCTTGGAAAGTTTTGGTTTTAATAGGAGGTGGATTGATTGGATTCATAGCATGATCTCTTCTCCAAATTTTTCTATTCTTGTTAACGGGACCCCCTCAAAAACATTTACTGCTTCTAGAGGTATTAGACAAGGAGATCCATTATCTCCGTTTTTGTTCATTCTAGCTGTTGAAGGGCTGGGTCGCTTTATCAAGAAAGAAAGAGAAGCAAACAGAATAAAAGGTCTTAAGCTCTAGGGAAATAACCTGCCATTAACTCATCAGCAATTTGTTGATGATATCATGTTGTTCGGAGAACCAACAGTCAAAGAAGTAAGACACCTCAGAAGAATTTTGGATCTATTTACGAAGGCTTCGGGTCTGGAAATTAATAGAGATAAATCATGTGTTTTCATATTTAACACAGTGGATCAGGTCAAAACCCACCTCATAAGACTTATGGGCTTCAGGAGAGGAGAACTGCCTACAAAATACTTGGGCAACATCTTGGACTTTACCTCCAAAAAGATGAAAAATTGGCAAGGAGTCCTGGATAAGCTAAGCAACAAGGTGGCAAATTGGGCCTTCAGAGCTTTAAACATTGCTGGCAGAATAGTTCTGGCAAAATCTGTCCTTCAAGCCATCCCCGTCTACCCTTTATCGATAATGGCTGCCCCTTTAGGTATTTGCACAAGGATAAGAGAGATCATCAGGAATTTTATATGGAGAGGGGCTGATCAGAAGAAAAAATGGGCCTTAACTTCCTGGAATCAGTTAACTGAAAGAAAGGAGAAAGGAGGATTGGGGTTGAGGGACCCTGAGATTCTCAATAGGGTTCTGGGAGTGAAACTCTGGTGGCGATGGCTTAGGGGGGGCAATGATCTTTGGAAAACCATATGGAAAGAAAAGTATAACATGCCTGACTCTGCAGTTGAAATCTTAAGGCAGAGAGAAACTCCCAAAGGGTCATCTATTTGGGACCTAGCTCGTCTAAACAGGGATTTGGTTGAAAAGCACACCTTTTGGGAGATCCAAGGTGGTGAAGAAGCTAACTTCTGGGAAGATAAATGGCATCAGAAGGAAAGACTGAGCAGAATTCAAGGACTTTAGCAGATTCGAGACAGAATAGGAGGAGATAGAACTCATGTCAGAGACTATTGGAAAGCTAATAACCTAGAAGAAAGTTGGAGAATATGGATTGATCCGACGGAGTGGGACAGAGAGCTCAGCCAAGACCAACAAGAAGCCTACGGGAAGGAGGTAGAATATAGGAATATTAAAGCTCGCAATGGAAGGGACATCCTCAGGTGGGGGAATTCGATGAAAGGCTCGTTCACCACCAAGGAGGCTTACTTCCTAACCTCTTCTCAAACTGGAAATGTAGAGAATCCAGATTGGAAAATTATATGGGAAAGTAATTGGTGGCTGAAAGTCTCCATATTTATATGGCTGGCATCAAAGAATAAAATCCTAACCTGGGATCGAATTAAAAAAAAAGGCTTTAATGGCCCATCGAGATGCTGTCTCTGTAATTCAGATGGGGAAACCAGAAATCACCTGCTGATAAACTGTCCCTTTGCAAGGACTCTGTGGATAAACACCAAAAGAACCTTTGGCAAACTCGAAAATGCCCCCAGTGAATTCAATGAAGTGGTTTTTCAATGGAATAAGGAAAATTTTCAATGCAAAGTGGTCAGAAGAGCATGGGACCTCATCTCAGGGTTTGTACTCTGGATGATCTGGAAGGAGAGGAATCGCAAGATATTTCAGAACACAGCAAAGGAACCGGAAGTAATTTGGGGAAGAGCAGTCAAATTAATGCGGGAAACAATCCTGGTTGATAAATGGGTGGGGGAGGATTGGAAGGCCAACCAGGTGGAGGAAGGAATCCTGAACAAGTTAAACTTAAAGTTTGAGATGGTCTACCACAAACAACATTCCAGACATGAGATGCGGATTCAAAGCCCTGATAAATTCAGCTATCCCAAAGGTAATTTCATAAAATTGAACTTCGACGGGGCCTCGAAGGGGAACCCAGGCGAAGCGGGCTTTGGAGGCATTTTTCGTGACAGCAGCAATCAGGTAAGGTGGATTTTTGCAGATTGGGGAGGAGAAATGACAAATAATGAAGCAGAGTTCTGGGCTCTTCATCAAGGTCTACAGATCGCGGTAAGAAATGGTTACTCTAATTTAAAAATTACGGGAGATTCCCAGATTGCGGTAGAAATGCTGAAGAAGCTCAGTAATGGACAAAATTGGGAGAAGGTCACGAACAGCTGGCGAACAACTGGTATTGTTCAGGAAATCGCTGACCTTCTGTAAAGAATCGATTATAAGTTAATAAACCATGTGAGAAGGAAAGGGAATCAGGCTGCCGATTTCTTGGCAAACTGGGGATGCAGAGGCCACGGCAGCACGGTGGATGCTCAATGGAGAGCGGTGTGCAGGAACAGGGAGTGGACGGACCTGGCAACCATAATCAATGCAGACCATGATCAAGCCACAGGCAGAAATATAAGGAATGATGAGCTGGATCAATAGGAGGACGTGGAATGACCAGACCATTCAGGATCATCATGAATAGGACTCCCCCGTGAATTGTATTACTCGTGCGAAACACTGGGGACAGACATAAATTGGGTCAGACAGTAAAGGAGTGTCAGAAAGGACCTAGAGAGGAGATCGGTGATCACCATGCGAGATCATATCGAGAAGGTACGAAATCAGAGGGGAAAAATCCACCTCATAAAAACCCAATCATAAATTTGAACTGGCGCAGAGAAGGCGAGTACATGTCAGCGACCTCAAACCGGAATAAATCTAATAAGATTGTTGATAGGAAATGCAATGATCGGAGTAACAGATGGCAGGGCAAGGACAGCGGGACAGATAGGAGGAGTGGGATTTGGGAATTTATAACAGCCTGCATGCAAAGCACCCGACATCAAGAGAATTTAGTTAACATTCGCAGAGCGAGAGGAAACACAGGACGCTTGAGAGCCTCCCGTGCTAAGCATCGTCGGTCATCTGTGAGCGGAGCTATGGAAACTAGAAAGAAAGCCAGATTAGCAGAAGAGATGGAAGCAGAACGAATCAGAGAGCAAGACAGGAAGGGAAAAGGGGTGATGAAGGAAGAGAATCCAGAGGAAATTTACGAAATTCTCGACATTTCAGATGAGGATGGCAGCCACGAACAAAGCATGAATGCAGAAGAATGGGAGCAGTACACTATGGGAGTTAGCCAGCGGAGCCGACGGGGCAGAAGGGTACCGCAGCGAGGGCAGCAGAGGAGGAATCGACAAAGCGTCCGCGAGGCTGCACCAAATAGTGGACAAGATAGCGAGATCAATAGAGCTCGTGAAGGCAGAGGAGAAAGGCCGGAGCAGAGTAGGAGACCAGCCAGGAGGGCCAGACAGACTTTTGAATAGAAAATACAGCGAGCCGAGAGAGCCTACTCTCAGAATACTAGTCTCAGAATCAGGAGGATCATCCAAAACATGGAAGAAGAAGCTATCCAAGCCCAATCCGACTCGGAGATGGAGGACTGGGAATTTCTGGTGCATGACCCCGGCAATACGAGAGGCAGAATGTCTCTGTTCAAGTAGTCCTTACACATTTACTGGGTGATGAAACGGTTACTTGCTAAGGCCTTGGAGTAGGCTGCTACTGAAATGGCAGAGTTGGCTCAGGGAGTCCCCAACTTGAGACGAGAGCTCCGCATCCTGCAAATTTCCATGGAAATGCAGGGGAAAAAGTTAGATGAAATCCAGCAAATGCTTAAAGACGGTCAGCAACGGAGCAGCAAAGAGACCTCACCGATCCTTGCAGATGCAGCTGAGTAACTTTAGTTCTCATGTTTTCTTTTTTGATGAGTCTACGGTATATAGATAGATTAGACAGGTTTTACAGTTTTGTAAAAGATAGCTACCATGTGTACATCAGTAGAATCAGAACATGGAAGGACTGTGTTGTTTATATAGCTTGGAAAAACAGAATGTGGTATTTCTTTTTTTGGTATGCTGTTAAAAACTTTAGGTGGATGCCCTACTCGGTTTCCCCTAGTGGGCGGGTAGATGGATCCACCCATACTGCTGTAATTTTTTGACGTGATAATAGAAAAACAAGAGTAACACCTTTGCCTACAAAAAAAAAAAAAAAATAATACAAAACATTTAAATAGTGTCAACGGTTAAAAAAAAATACACTTGAAGAAATTGGATCCCTCTCTGCTCATGTTAGATCCATGTTTAAAATGAATCTATACTGATGCTATAAATATTTTAAATTTGATCCACTGCATTCTTATAAAGATAAGGAATTAGGATGACATTCTCATATATTATGTGTGTGCTTGGGAATAAAACCTAGACTTCTAACTATCAAGTTTCTCATATGCAACCCAACTAAAACAGAGGTAACACCTTTTTGTCTTTCCATGTGAATGTTGTAACTCACGCCAAAATTTACAACCATTTTTGCTGGAAAGGCGGAGGAGACAAAACACAAATTCACACATAAAACACATGAGCTGCGACTTTTCTAATTATCACGCAAAACTTGATTCTTACAATGAACCTGGTGAAGGGTATTTAACATTTTTGACTAGCAACTCGCCTAAAATATCTTGACATGCGCAAACACTTAACTCACACTCTAAATATGGACTACACTTAACTCTTCATCCATCACTCGACTTGACTCAACGGTCAACACTCAACACTCAATTAACTGACTCTCTAATTCTAGCTAACTCCACATGATGGAGTAATTACAATTTCTAACAATCCCCATTAATTACGACTGCATGACTCAACTATGCCTACTAGGCTTACAATAGAATTTGACTCAATTACCACTGACACATGCATGCTGGTCTATGTCTCATCTAGGCTTACAATGATTTTCACTTTCACAATTTTAAATTTTCGTTTTCTCTTGTTCCAAATTTTATATCCTCAAAATTGCTTCATTCTCTGTTGTTCTTTCTTTTTGTAGGCTCCATATCCCTTTACTTGTTGTTGCTACAATTTTTCTTTTAATTTTCTTGAATTTGTGCTGAAACACAATCCGATCTTGTCTACTACACCTTCCTCTTCAAATAATCATTCAACCATGGACTGCTACCAAAACATTGCATCCTCAAACTGTCTTCTTTTCTCTATTTCTTGTGCTTCATATTCATGACTTTCTTTCTACCATATTTCTTGATAGAAAAATCTTATCTCTTCTTGACTCCATTGCTGAAAAATGGTTTCAATGCATTCATCTTTCTCTTCCATATCATTATTTTCACTTTCATCATCAAGTACTGCACACTCAAGATCAATATTCACCATTTCATTCAATTATTTTATTCCAGCTACTCCTTTAAGACTCACATCAATTTGTTTTATTGGTTCTGAATCCATTCTTCAATGACCTTCAAATATGCATCAAACTTATTAAGAACTTTGTTTTCAACTTTTTCTCCCATGTTATTTTCAACACCTGCATATTCAAAAACATTCTAAAAAACACCTTTATTATGCTCTTCAATGAGAGCTTCCTACTCTACCTATTCCTTCTCTGCCTTCTTTTCAACTTCACTAAAACTATCTTCCACTATTATGTGGTCAGTGGATATTCTCATCAAAAACTCTTCAATCACTTTATCATATTCTTGATCATCAACTACTGCTAGATGACATACTGCTTCATGAGCAGTTCCAATTGCTTCATATCTTGCTGCTACAATGGCAGCTTCAACCTTCAATTTTTCATCAAACATTGTGCTTATCATATTGCCACAATCAATCTATGTTTCAAAAAAGAAATCACACATAACATCAACATAATGTTCATCCACACTATGGTGGGATATCCGAACATGCATGTGCTCATTGTCAATTTCATTGACAATATCAACTTTACCAAATCCATTAGTTGCAGTTGGATTCATGAATTCACATATAACTTTGTAGTCATCATCCACATGTGTCACATCATAGTGGGATTCACCATCATATATATCATCCACATTACAGTGGAGTCCTTGAGAATTTGTTTTCTCTTGCTCTATTTCACACACAGAGGCTACTCCTTCTCTCTCTACAATCTTTGCTGCATCTTCGTCATTTATATGCATGCTTGTGTAATGGGTTTCAATTTTATGTTCTTGATAACCATCATACACTTTTAAGTGAGGTTCTCCAAGCTCTATTTTCCTCTCAAAGTCTTGTTCATATACTCTCAAATCTGTGGCTGACCTCTTTTCTTGTGACATAACCTGATGTTGCATGTCGCTCCCCCTTGCACCAAACTCTTCTTCCAGGAACTTCCATGCTTCCTTGGAAGTTGTAGCTTTTGCTACCTTGCATAAACACTTCTCATCCAATGCATGTTTTATAAAATTCAATGCTAAAGCATCGCATACTTCATCATATGGGTTATTAGACTCATACTCAATTAACTCTTTAGCTCGAAGAAAAGTTAACATCTTGATAACCCAATGATCGAAATATTTACTTGTAAACAAAGGAGGTGGTAGCAAATCAAAGATACACCAATCACCCTCGATTTCTTCGTTGTCTTCTGCTAGACTTCTTAGTTCCTTGGCTGCAACCTGAACCTCTCTAACCATGGCAACAATCTTTGCCTCTTCTTTTTTATTCCTTTTCTTAGTCTTCTTCAGTTGCGGTTTACGACTCATGACTATTGTCATTCTCTTCTTATAGTTTCTTCATTGATTGCATGAGGTTGTTTTCCATATTGCCCCCGAAATAAAATTTAATTTTCAATATGCACCCCCGTAAGGCAATAATATTCATCCAAAAATTGTCATGCTTGACAAAACACCAAAAAAATTCACTAATAGATGAACTTTAACAAAGCCGTAAATTCTCTTACCAGTAAAAAAACCTTTTTCCTTTTTTTTGAAAATAAAAAATGACTTTTATGTACGAAGCTTATTTTTCAATATGCTCATAAAACATTCACACTTTTGAATGCACTTAAACTTCAATACATCTTCCTTTTTAAACTTCAACCCAAATAAACCTTCTAAAATTTGGGCGACCATTTTAAAATAAAAGCTTTCAATTAAACCTTGGCTATGCCCATTTTAAAAACTTTAACTTCGTCTTCTCAAAAAACTTTGGAATAACATTGACTTTAACAAAAACTTAAATTTGTTTAAACACTTGGGCGAGTCACATGCGCGAGAACGCAACAATGATGGTTTACACAATCAGTGCTTAGGCCCTCACTTTGTTTTAAAACAAAAGGACACCAACGACTCTACAAATTGTTGATGACAATTCAATTGTTGGCTCAGGATAGTGGCGACGACACATTCATTTCTTTATGGTGGCAGACTAAAAATACTTCGTTATTCTCGGCCGGTGTGACTTAACGCTCACATGGTGCAACTCTGCGAGCAGGCTCTCCCTGTTTGAATGTGGTTCTACGAGTAGGCACTCTTTGTTTGAAAAGATCTAGCTTAACCTAGCTTTGATACCAAATTGTTGGTAAGATAAAGGAGACAAAACAAATAATTCACACACAAATCACACAAGGTGCTGCTCTTTTATTGATCACACAAAACTTGATTCGTACAATGAACCCAGTGAAGGGTATTTAACCTTTTTGACTAGCGACTCGCCTAAAATATCTTGACATGCACACACATTTAACTCAGTTAACTCACACTCTAAATATGGATTGCAGTTAATTCTTCATCCATCACTCGACTTGACTCAATGGTCAACACTCAACACTCAATTTGACTTTCTAATTTTAGCTAATTCCACATGCAAGAGTAAATACAATTTCTAACAATTTGAACCATTTGAACTTGACTTAGATTTGGATATCATCGAGTTGACAATATAATTAAACTCTCCACCGTATGGTAGCTCATGTCAAATGTATATGACATTTTCATTTCAACAAGATAAGAAAACAACAATCATACAATAATTTAAGTTTGACTAGTTCTAATTGTATTAAATTGTTAATTATACTCTATGGAATTACTTTTGTTTATTGATGATTGATTTGAAAGCAAAATTAACAATTTCTCATTGTGCGGAGCTCCCCACTCCT
>APFE030851429.1:315493-330262 GCA_000404065.3 Pinus taeda | reverse complement strand
TTGCACCAAGTTTTGTTCATTTTTCTTAAGTTAATTAATTTTTGAGGCATGTATTAAAGGAAGGCAAGTTAGTAATTTTGGAAACAAAGATGAAGCTGTAACAGTCTAAAGTAATTGAAGAAATTCATTGAAGACTGTGATTTTGCAAAGAACAGCAGTTTCATAGCGCGCTACGAAACTGCTGTAGGTGACTGTTTTAAAGGAAAATTCAAAAACGATGCTGAGGTCATCAAATTTTGTGAAGAAAGGATTTGAGGATAGGAAGGAAATCATAAATGGTTGCCAAAGCCATTCAAAGAATGACAGATGTAAACCTTGTAGCATAAAGGTGAAACATTTTTGTTTTTACTAAAGTCTTCATAAAGTGTCTTTATGACCGAAAAATTAGGGTTTCTGGTAGGGTTACCAGAATTTTGGGTTGAACACTTGTCAGTGCCCACAAAGCGTCCAGATTATCAGCCATATGGTGTTATGCATGGTCATTAAGGTTATTGTACAGCTTCAAGCCCGTTTTGTTGGAAAATAAACATGGATTAAAGCAGGGACCGTGAAAACAGAGTGTATATCTTCATCAAAGGTTGAGTTAGCAACACAGTTGGAATCCAAGGTAGCCAGTTCAGTGAATGCTCCTCAAATATATTTCAGCCACTACAGGAAAGGCACAGGTGTCAAAGATCAGGAGAGAATCATGCACACGAGGAGATGGAAGTAGAATTTGATCAGGAATAGGACTCTATGTATTAAAAGCACAATACCTTTGTATTTAATAAGTTAGTTTAAATATGGATAAGGTAGTTAATGATAGGTTTTCGAGCTCCCCTCATGCTGGAGGAGGAGACTCAAAGTAGTTTAGTTTTGTTTCCTATAAATAGGAAAAACTCTGATGTAAAAAAGGTTGGAGATTTTTATCAAAAAGACAAAGTTATCATATTGGTTTATGTAAAGTTTTTTCACAGTAATAGAAAGTACACTGTTTCTTCCCAAGATTCATCTTGTGTCTCAAATGTTCAGAATGTATGTGGTTTGGTTTTATTCATCTTGTTTACAGTTCACTAAACATGCAATCACTCTGAATTCATCATTGATGCTCAAACTTCCTGTGTGTGTCTTGTTGAGTTGATATCCTTCTTGGTAGATGTTTTGAACAGTGAGACATTATATGCCTTGGTTTCCATGATTCAGTAGCTGCTTGTTTACTGTAGGAATGTATGACTCCATGATCCCAATGGGAGAAGCCTTGATTTTGTTGTTCCAACCAGCTTAAACTTTATTCACTTTTTAAAGAGTTAGCCATCTTTCTTGCTCTTAAATGCATATCAAAAATCTGTGAGAGAGCCCGCTCTGACTAAGGAGGCTAAACCTTAGTCTAAAGCCTGGTTTGAAACAGTTGCATGAGATCTCACTAAGTAGCAGCCTTTAGTGCATGATTTTGTGACAACACAACCTATGCCAACTATCCACCATGAGGAAAGCATGAGGAGAGGCGCATTTCCCAAGGAAGGAAACTTTAAAACATGCTAAAATGGTCCGGGGGACCAAATCCTTTGATTTAAGGGGGAATCTTCATGTGGGGCGTCAATCCTCAAATAACTCAAGTGGATGAGGTGTGGTTAGGTGTGAACATGCACTTAGATGTATAAATGGTTTAGGAGAGTGGTTGGACCAATATTTCCATAATATTAAGCCTTTAAAGGAAAAAAACAAGGGAAAGTTGGTCCACTAAGGTAGTTTACCAAAAACCAAGTGTGAAAATGATTTTTAGTGCATGTGGCTAAGTCAAGGATACTTAGGCTAAAATAAATGTAGATGTTAGGATTATATTCCAACACCCCCCCTTCATCCGAACTCACTTATCTAAACTAAGTCCTAGCCAAGATGCCATGTTAGGTACTCAGGTACAATAAATAAAAGATCCTCATAAAATGAAGAAAGAGGGAAAACCTTGTGGGAACCCCACACCCCCCCCCCCCCCCACAACAAAAAGAGGAAAAAAGGGATAAGTGGCTAGAAGGGCCTAATCAGCTGTCTCCACCACTCCAATCATAGCTCTCAGTTCTGAAAATTTCTTTTTAGTGAAAGAATTGGTGAAGATGTCTGCAACCTGCTGCTTAGTGGGGCAGTACCGCAGTGATATGACTCGGTCACAAATCAACTCACGGATGTAATGAATGTGAATCTTGATGTGCTTCATCCTCTACCTTTGAACTAGATCAATTGATATCTGAATGTACCCTTGATTGTCACAAAATATGACAGTCGGAGGTGGATAATGAATACCAAACTCAGAGAGAATCCCTTGCAACCAAACAGCCTATGTAGCTGCATTCACTACACCTCTATACTCTGCCTCAACTGTAGATAAAGCAATAATGGATTGCTTCTTGCTAGATCAACAAAAAGGCCCTGAACCAAAGCTAAAAACATAACCAGAGGTGGACTTGTGGTTTGTACCATCGACAACCCAATCAAAATCTATGTACCCAATCAGTGAAAGTGGGCAATCTGCATTATAAAAAATACCAAAACTGGAAGTACCTTTCACATATCTAAGGATTCCATTTGCAACTTTCCAGTGAAGCTCATCGGGCTCTTGCATATATTTGGAGCAACTACTACTGCAAAATATATATTAGGTCAGGTGTGAGTAAGATACAACAAACCAAACCAACTGTCGATACAATGTACTGTCCACCAAAGGTGTAGTACCCGCATCCTCAAATCTAATCCCCGAAAGAAAAGGAAATGTTGTTGGCTTGAATTCTATCATCTAAAAGTGGAGAAGTAGATCTGATGCATACTTAGACTGTGCCATCTTGATCCTTGAAGTAGACTGAGAAAATTCAAGACCAAGAAAGTAGTGCAATAGTCCCAAATCTGTTATGGAAAATCGATTGTGCAATGCTAATTTTGCCGAATCAATCGCTGAGGTAAGGTTCCATGTCATCAGTAAATCATCTACATAAATTACTATCAGTAAAAGGGAATCATCATGTTGCAGAAAATAAACATTCAGATCATATTTTCATCAAATGAATCCAATGGAATGCAGGAAAGAATCCATCTTTGCATACCAGTCTCTGGGAGCCTGTTTTAGGCCATACAAAGATTTCTTTAATCTGTAAACGAGAGAAGAGTTCTGAATGTATCCCTATGGCTGCTCCATATATATCTCCTCCTTGAGATATCCATGAAGAAAATGCACTCTTCACATCCATGTGATGAACTTCCCATTTGCGAGAAGCATCAATGGCTAAAACTAGTTGAAAGGAGTCCATTTTTGCAACAGGTGCAAATGTCTCTGTGTAGTCTATGTGATATACCTGTGAGTGTCCTTTTGCAACAAGTCAGGCTTTGTACTTTTTGATCTCACCATATACAACAATCTTTGTTTGATAGATCCATCGACATCAAACAAGCTTTCTTCCTTTTGGAAGGGGAACTAAGTCCCATGTGTTTTTTTCCATGAGAGCAAAGTACTCTTCATCCATGGCAGCCTCCCAAAGCGGGTTTCCAGCAGCCTTAGAGTGTGATTTTGGATCTTAACCAAGTTTCATATAGAAATGTATGGGAAGAAATGGTTGGTGGCAGCCAGGCTTGAGGAGCCCCAAAAAACTATGATCTAGTCCTTCTCGCATTTGCAGGATCACTGACTAGTTCACCTGCATCTTGCAGAGTTTTCTCTGCCCAAGTTGGCAGCTGAGTTGGGGCAACCATGACCTGCTCCTCATCCTTTGAATCAGACCCAAGAGGCTTCTGTGATGGCTACTTTGAAGTGCTCGAAGAATTTTCGGACTCCTCCTCATCAGTGGCAACAAGTGGTTCCTCGACAGGGTCTACTGAAAAATCATGCAGTGATTCTTCTTCAAACTTCACACTTCGAGCGACAAGGAACTTTTTAGGGTGAGATTCCAGAAATATATATCCTTTAACACTGTCAAGATATCCAAAAAATATACATTCAACACTTTGAGGCTCCAAATCCTTCCTCTTATTTGTCGGAATGTGAGCCCATGTTCGTGAACCAAAAATGTGAAAGTGCGACACTTTTGGTTTCTTAGTGGTCCAACATTTAAATGGAGTGGTACCTTTGAGTGCTTTGTGAGGAATACATTTCTGAATGTATGCTGCAAAATTAATAGCTTCAACCCATATCTTAGAAGCTAATGATTTGGATTGTAACATACAATTGGCCATCTCTTTTAATGACCGATTTTTCCTCTGTGCGACACCATTCTGCTGTGGTGTATATCGCACTATGTGTTGTAGCTGTGTACCTGCATCAATACAAAGTTGCTGCAAATATTTGTTGATATACTCCCCCTGATTATTAGTACAAAGAATCTTAATCTTACAACTAGACTCATTCTCAGCAAGTGCTTTAAATTCTATAAGGCATTCAAATACTTCAGATTTTAATTTCAGGAAAAATACCCAAGTAAAGCCAGAGAAATCATCTATGAAGGTGAGTACATATCGAGCCTTACTGATTCAACCCAAGAGGTGAAGAAGCTCTTTGTACCTTCCCTTTGTCAAACTTTTTCTTTGGATGCTTTCCAAAAATGCATCCTTGACATACACTGCTTGTGAATTTAATAATGGGCAATCCTTCTACCATGTTTTCCTTGCTGAGTTGATGCAAGTACTTATAGTTTAGATGGCCAAATATTTCATGCCATAACCTGCTAATATCATTAGATTGTGATAGAAATATAGTGTTAATACATTTAGGAACAAAGTGGGAGAAGAAATACAAATGAGAAACGTGATCTGCAATTCCACGTGCAAGTTGTGAGCCCGTGGAAATGTTGGTAATCACTGCGGAGTTCGGAGTGAATTCCACCTTCCTTCCAGAGCCAGAATGAGTAATCTGATATATCGAGAGAATATTTGTGGACAGTGATGGAACATGAAGCAAATTTGTGAAGCATCCCCCTACAAGGTCTACAATTACTTATCCGCACACCTTTGTGGGTGTGGCATCTCCCAAGTAAATTGGGGATCTGGTGCTTTCTTTGATGGAGGAAAATTCATCTTTTGATGCAGCCATATGGTTCGATGCACCTGAATCAAGGATCTAAGCTAATGGAGTGGAATTGACAGCCATTAAATCATGACCATCTCATGCTCTCCCTCTCCCATCTCCTGTTCTGTTATCATCCTTCTTCTTTGCATTCTCAGGCACGGTGAGATTGTGCTGCTACAATTGCTTAGCCATCTCATCGATTGTTTTTCTCATGCAATTTTCTTCGGGATGAAAACCTTTGGATAGTAGCTGCAAAGTGTTATTTCCTTCTTCTTCTTACCCTTAGGAAAAGAATATCTCTCTGAATATTGTATGGGTCTCTCCTTCTTCGATTCATTAAATTTACCCTTCCCTTTCTACTTGTCACTTCCACTACTCTTTGGAGCATCAGTAGCTGCAAGTGCTTGGTTCTTTGAACGCTTGATGGCACCCATTTGGACTAACTTAGCTTGCTCTTGAGTCAATGCTGCAATGAAGTCATTCAATGGAAGGAATTTCCATTTTTCCTGAGTCAATTTAGATGGTTGAAAAGATGATAAAAATACGGAATATTCAGGGCCTAATTACGAGAGAATCGAAGGATGAGTTGATCTTCCTCTTTCTTGACTCCACATGCATCAAGTTCAATGAGGATGGATTTAAAATTGGTGAAGTATTATTACAGGTTGTTGAAATGAGTTGGATTGAGGGATATGAGTTCATTCTCTAGTTGATGCACTCTCATTTTATCCTGCTTTCCCAATAGTCCTTCCAATGTGGTCCAGACTGCATCGGGAGTAGTGGCTCTGCTGACATAAAAGAGGAGTTCTATGGAAATTGATAGGCATATCAGCCCACTTACTTCATATAATTTATTGAAATACTTGATCTTCTCCATAATAGAAGTCATTTCAGTCTTTGTTCCCATTGTTACCCTGTAAAGCCCTTTGCTTCAGAGGAGCAGAGTAATCTCTGTCTTCCATTCGAAGTAATTGAAAGGATTTAGAACGTTTTTTGTGGGCTGAGAGAGATGATCCATTGCTGCTTTCTATGCCTCTTGATGATCTATACCTGCAAATAAAACCGTGTACTATACACAAAATTCGAACTAGCTCTGATACCATGTAGAATTCCTGCAGAAACTTTAATAGATCTAGAATTCTAGTTAAATTAAACACAAGTAATTTGCTGATATTCAAGAGAGGAGAAAAAGAATTTGCTCCATAAAATAAATGTATTAAATTAATGAACAATAGTAATACATGAGCAACCAAACCTCTTATCCCAAAGGGAGGTGGTTATATAGAAATTGCCCAATCTCGAAAATTAGGAAAAAAACTAGTAAAAAACTAGAAAAGGCTAAGAAAAGCTAAAGGGAGGCTTAAAATAGCAACAATGACTCAAGACAACCTATGCCAACTATCTGCCACGAGGAAAACATGAGGAGCGGTGCATTTCCCAAGGAAGGCTCTTTAAAACATGCTAAAATGGTATGGGGGACCAAATCCCTTGATTTAAGGGGGAATTTTTATGTGGGGTGCCAATCCTCAAATAACTCAAGTGGATGAGGTGTGGTTAGGTGTGAACATGCACTTAGATGTCTAAATGGTTTAGGAAAGTGGTTGGACTAATATTTCCATTATATTAATCCTTTAAAGGCAAAAAAAAAAGGGAAAGTTGGTCCACCGAGCTAGTTTACCAAAAACCAAGTGTGAACATGATTTTTAGTGCATGTGGCTAAGTCAAGGATATGTTGGATTATATTCCAACATATCCTTGACTTAGCCACATGCACTAAAATAATGTTCACATTTGCTTTTTGGTAAACTAGCTCGGTGGACCAACTTTCCCTTGTTTTTTGCCTTTAAAGGCTTAATATTATGGAAATATTGATCCAACCACTTTCCTAAACCATTTAGACATCTAAGTGCAAGTTCACACCTAACCACACCTCATCCACTTGAGTTATTTGAGGATTGGCGCCCCACATGAAGATTCCCCCTTAAATCAAGGGTTTTGGTCCCCCAGACCATTTTAGCATGTTTTAAAGTTGCATTCCTTGGGAAATACACCCCTCCTCATGCTTTCCTCATGGCTGATAGTTGGCATAGGTTTTCTTGATTCATTGTTGCTATTTTAGGCCTCCCTTTAGATTTTCTTAGCTTTTCTAGTTTTTTACTAGTTTTTTTCCTAGTTTTCTAGATTCGGGAATTTCTATATAACCACCTCCCTTTGGGATTTGAGGTTTGGATGCTCATGTACTACTATTGTTCATTAATTTAATACATTTATTTTATGGAGCAAATTATTTCTCTCCTCTCTTGAATATCAGCAAATTACTTGTGTTTAATTTAACTAGAATTCTAGATCTAGCAGAATTTCTACATGTTATTAGAGCTAGTTCGAATATAGTGGATTGTACACGGTTTTATTTGCAGGCATAGATCATCAAGAGGCACAAAAAGAAGCAATGGATCATCTCTCTCAACCCACAAAACTCGTTCTAAATCATTTCAATTACTTCGAATGGAAGACAGAGATCACTCCACTCCTCCGAAGCAAAGGGCTTTATAGGGTAACAATGGGAACAGAGACTAAACTGAATTTTGATGCGAAGAAGATCAAGTATATGAATAAATTAGATGAGGCAATTGGGCTGATATGTCAATCAATTTCCAGAGAACCCGTCTTTCATGTTAGTGGAGCCACTACTCCCGATGCAGTCTGGACCACATTGGAAGGACTATCTGGTAAGAAAGATGAAATGAGAGTACATCAACTAGAGAATGAACTCATATCCCTTAGTCCAACTCATCTCAGCAACCTGCAAGAATACTTCACCAAGTGTAAATACCTCCTCGTTGAACTTGATGCATGTGGAGTCAAGAAAGAGGAAGATCAACTCATCCTTTTGATTCTCTCGAAATTAGGCCTTGAATATTCCGTATTTGTATTGTCTTTTCGAGCATTTAAATTGGCTCAGGAAAAATGGAAAATGCCTCAATTGAATGACTTCAACATTGACTCAAGAGCAAGCTAATTTATTCCAAATGGGTGCCATCAAGGATTCAAATACCAAGCACTTACGGCTACTGATGCTCCAAAGAGCAGTGGAAGAGACAAGCAAAAAGGGAAGGGTAAATTTAATGAATCGAAGAAGGAGAGACCCATACAATCTTCAGAGAGATCTTCTTTTCCTAAGGGGAAGAATAAGAAGGAAATAACACTTTGCAGCTACCGTTCCAAAGGTTTTCATCCCAAATAAAATTGCATGAGGAAAACAATCAATGAGATGGCTAAGCAATTGCAGCAACACAATTTCACCGTGCCTGAGAATGCAAAGAAGAAGGATGATAACAGAATGGGAGATGGGAGAGGGAGAGCACGAGATGATCATTCTTTAATGGCTGTGACATCCACTCAATGAGCTTGGATCCTTGATTCAGGTGCATCGAACCATATGGCTACATCAAAAGATGAATTTTCCTCCATCAAAGAAAGCACCAGATCCCCCATTTACTTGGGAGATGCCACACCCACAAAGGTGTGCAGAGAAGGAATTGTAGACCTTGCAGGGGGCTGCTTCAAAAATGTGCTTCATGTTCCCTCGCTGTCTGCAAATCTTCTCTCGATATATTAGATCACTCATTCCAGCTCTAGAAGTAAGGTGGAATTCACTCCGAACTTCGCAATGATTACCAACATTTCTACGGGCTCACAACTTGCACGTGGAGTTGCAAATCACGGTTCTCGTTTGTATTTTTTATCCCACTTTGTTCCTAAATCTATTAGCATTGTATTTCTGTCACAATCTAATGATATCAACAGGTTATGACATGAAATATTTGGCCATCTAAACTATAAGTACTTGCATCAACTCAGCAAGGAAAACATGGTAGAAGAATTGCCCGTTATTAAATTCACAAGCGGTGTATGTCAAGGATGCATTCTTGGCAAGCATCCGGAGCAAAAGTTTGACAAAGGGAAGGCATAGAAAGCTTCTTCGCTTCTTGGGCTGATTCATAGTGACATCACAAGCCCATTCCCACAACCTTCAATCAGTAAGGCTCGATATGTACACACCTTCATAGATGATTTCTCTCACTTTACTTGGGTATTTTTTCTAAAATTAAAATTGGAAGTATTTGAATGCCTTATAGAGTTTAAAGCACTTGCTGAGAATGAGTCTAGGTGTAAGATTAAGATTCTCTGTACTGATAATGGGGGGGAGTATGTCAACAAATATTTGTAACAACTTTGTATTGATGCAGGTACACATCTACAACACAGAGTGCCATATACACCACAACAGAATGGTGTCGCGGAGAGGAAAAATTGGTCATTAAATGAGATGGCCAATTGTATGCTACAGTCCAAATCATTAGCTTCTAAGATATGGGCTGAAGCTATTAATTGTACAGCATACATTCAGAACTGCATTCCTCACAAAGCACTCCAAGGCACCACTCCATTTGAATGTTGGACCAATAAGAAACTGAAAGTGTCACACTTTCGCATTTTTGGTTCACGAACATGGGCTCACATTCCGACAGATAAGAGGAAGGCTTTGGAGCCTCAAAGTGTTGAATGTGTCTTTGTTGGATATCCTGACAGTGTCAAAGGATATATATTGCTGGACTCTCACACTGAAAAGTTCCTTGTGGCTCGAAGTGTGAAGTTTGAAGAATCAATGCATGATTTTTCAACAAACCCTGTCGAGGAACTGCTTGTTGCAACTGATGAGGAGGAGTCTGAAAATTCTTCGAGCACTTCAGAGTAGCCAAAAAAGAATCCTCTTTGGTCTGATTCAAAGGATGAGCACCAGGTCACGCCTGCCCCAACTCAACTACAAACTTGGGCAGAGAAAACCCTGCAAGATGCAGGTGAACTAGTCAGTGATCTTGCGGATGTGAGAAGGAATAGATCATAGTTTTTTGGGGATCCTCAAGCCCTGGTTGTGACCAAACCATTGCTTCCCATACATTGCTATATGACACTTGGTTCAGATCCACATTCACACTCTGAGTCTTCTGGAAACCCGCTTTGGGAGGCTACCATGGATGAAGAGTACTCTACTCTCACAGAAAACAACACATGGGACTTGGTTTCACTTCCGAAAGGAAGAAATCTTGTTCGATGCCGATGGATCTATCGAAAAAATATTGCTGCAGATGGTGAGATCAGCAAGTACAAGGCTCAACTTGTTTCAAAAGGATACTCATAGGTACATGGCATATACTACACAGAGACATTTGCACCTGTTGCAAAAATGGACTCCATTCGACTAGTTTTAGCCATTGCTGCTTCTCACAGATGGGAAGTTCATCACATGGATGTGAAGAGTGCATTTCTTCATGGATATCTCAAGGAGGAGATACATATGGAGCAGCCATAGGGATACATTCATAACTCTTCCCTCATTTGCAGATTAAAGAAATCTTTGTATGGCCTAAAACAGGCTCCTAGAGCTTGGTATGCAAAGATGGATTCTTTCCTGCTTTTAATTGGATTAATTCGATGAAAATCTGATCCAAATGTTTATTTGCTACAACATGATGATTCCATTTTTCTGATATTACTCTATGTAGATGATTTACTGATGATAGGAAACCTTACCTCAGATATTTATTCTGCAAAATCAATATTTCATGATCGATGTTCCATGAAAGATTTGGGATTGTTGCACTACTTTCTTGGTCTTGAGGTTTCTCAGTCTACTTCAGTGATCAAGATGCCATAGTCTAAGTATGCATCATATCTACTTGTCTGCTTTCAGATGATATAATGCAAGCCAACAACATCTCCCTTTCTTTCGAGGATCAGATTTGAGGATGCGGGTACTACACCTTTGGTAGACAGTACATTGTATCAACAGTTGGTTGGGAGTTTGTTGTATCTTACTCACACTCGACTTGATATATATTTTGCAGTAGGAGTTTGTTCTAGATATCTGCAGGAGCCCCATGAGCCTTACTGGAAAGTTTCAAAGCTAATCCTTAGATATGTGAGAGGTACTTCCAATTTTGGTATCTTTCATGTTGCAGATTGCCCACTTTCACTAATTGGGTACATAGATTTTGATTGGGTTGGCGATGGTACAGACCGCAAGTCCACCTCTAGTTATGTTTTCAGCTTTGGTTCAGGGATTTTTTGCTGGTCTAGCAAGAAGCAATCCACGATTACTTTATATAGAGCTGAGGTAGAGTATAGAGGTGAAGTCAAAGCAACTACACAAGCTGTTTGGTTGCATGGGCTTCTCTCCGAGTTTGGTATTTAGTATCCACTTCTGACTGTCATATTTTGTGACAATCAGGGGTCCATTCAGATATCAATTGATCCAGTTCAGAGGTAGAGGACCAAGCACATCGAGATTCACATGCATTACATCCACGAGCTGATCCATGACTGAGTCATATTACTGTAATATTGCCCCACTAAGTAGCAGGTTGCATACATCTTCACCAAGTCTTTCACTGAAAATAAATTTTCAAAACTGAGAGATATGCTTTGAGTGCTGGAGACATCTGAGTAGGCACTTCTGGCCACTTAGCCCTTTTTACCTCTTTTTTTTTTTGGAGGGGGTGGGGGGGGCGCGTTCCCATGAGGTTTTCCCTTTTTCTTCATTTTATGAGGATCCTTTATTTATTGTACCTGGGTACCTAACATGGCATCTTGGCCAGGACTCAGTTTGGATAAGTGTGTTAGGATGAAAGGGGGGTGTTGGAATATAATCCTAGCATATACATTTATTTTTTAGCCTAAGTATCCTTGACTTAGCCACATGCACTAAAAATGGAAAGGGGGAAGACTGAAATAATTTCTCCAAATGCATTTGGCTCCACATTGTCTTTATCCCCTTGAAATATTTGACATAGTCTCCTTGTTTCAATATCATCATCCCGAGGTTCTACCTAGGGTTTTCCTTCTCGAGAGTCAAGAGGAATTATAATTTTTTTTCTTGTTTCATTTTAATTTTATTATGTATCTTTCTAAGGAAATTTTTGCTTTCAGTTTTTGATCCCACGGTCTTCTAACTAGAGTTGAATATGTTGGTATTCCATCAGATAATTTGATTATCTCAAATTTAAAAAAGGTTTAAATTTATATTATTGATGATTTTACTTATCTTAGCATTCTGATAGGTTCTATGAATCTCTAGTTTTCTAGTTTGAGATAGTTAGTTGTTCGATGCAAAGTTGGCCTTATTAATTTTATTCATGTTTCTATAGGAAGGATGTTAACTTGTGATCCAAAGTCGACTATTGTAGAAAATTTCTATAAAGCCAACACAAATAAATCTAGCTCTGATACCATGTAGAAAATGTGTATGTAGGTTAACCCGATAATGAAATATAAATCAAAGCATAATACTATAACCTACCTCTACTACCAATTTGTGGAAGCTTAAAGATCAAGATGAACAATATAACCAGAAGAAGAAGAATCAATCACACAATACACATAAAAATACTTTGGGGGAAGCCTCAACTAAAAACCCCACTATCTGTATTATCATACAAGGCGGAAATACATAGGAATTATACAAACCCTTATCTCTCACAGCTAGCCATCTCTCAGTACAATCCTCACAGATGCTCACATGCAATCCTGGCTTCTCTCAAGCCTTCCTCTATACCCTCCAAGCTCCTATTTCCTTGCGTTTTTCCTCTGGGATGATCCTCCTTCAACTAAGTGGAACACTCTGATCTCACACACTGTCAAAACTGTACAATCCTCAAGGAATGATGTCTTGACTGAATGCATGAGTTTTCTTTATAAGAAAACACATGCAACTGATACAACACTGCCCTTGACTTTAATCTCAACTGGGTCTTACTTAGAATAAACATGCATGAGTTTTTGATGAGGGAATCTTCAGTTAACTGGAGTACACTAGTCGAGTGCATGCATGCATCAACTAACTGTTAACTCTCTATTAGTTCCTCAAATAGTTTGGAACTAATTTAACTGGACTTAACTCAGTAAACTGAGTTAACTAATTACAACTCAAATATAATTCAATCTTATCTCCTTAATTAAGGGATAACTCTTGCATGACTTCAGAAATACTTCTAACTTGAATTTCTCCAACTAATTAATTCAAAATAAATTAATCAATTATTTCCAAGTAGCTGTTAAGACTAAATTCGATTTTAATTCTCGATTTAATTCAAGGAGAAATTAAATTGGAATATTCTTGTTTCCACATGTCAACTCTCCCTCTCAACAAGAAAGGGATTATCAACACCCCGATCCTGTCTCTATGGAACTCGAATTTACACTTTGACAATGCCTTTGTCAAAATGTCAGAATCTTGCTCCTCTGTCGAAATATACTGCAGAAACATGATCCTTTTGGGATGTGTTATATTCTTTCCACGACTAGCCCACATAGTTAACTGAGGGGTTAGAAGGGGGGCAGAGTGCCCCCTTCATTGTGCCAATTTCATAACGGGGGGAGTCATAGGGGGATTGAGGGGTGCAGGTAACCCTGCTCTATGGGGTTTGGGGCAGCGCCCTAGAAAATTTTGGTTTTGGACCCTATGTTAGGTTGGGCGGACCTACCTATGGTTTTGTGCATGTTTTTCGCATATGGTTTTGCATGCGATGGTTTTTGGTCCATGGTATTAGATGCTTCGGCATGTATAAATATGTATTGTAACATTGAAAGGAACATAATAAAAAAAATCAAGCTGGTAGTCCTGGTTTTGGGATCCAGGGGAAAATCTCTATGTATATGTGTTTTATGTGTTATGCTCTCGCATTGTTTATTTTTTGTGTTTTACAATTCGTATACAGGTAATTTCTGTATGGGGTTAAAACCTACATTTGGTATTAGAGTTGTTCTGGCTTCAAGGGATGCCTTTGTTGTTGAGAGGTTTCACTCGGGCCTGTGGTAGACCCTGTTTAGTGGGAGATCTGCGGGATCGATTCTGGTGATGAAAGAAGATAGCGAGAAATGGAAAGATAGAGATTGAGAAATTTAATGGTAAAAGTTTTGAGTTGTGGAAACTCAAGATGGAGGATCTATTGGTGGATAAAGATCAGTGGATCATGGTAGATCTGAGTACTAAACCAACGAGAGTGTCCGATGAAGAATGGAAGAAGTTGGATTGGAAGGCAAAGAGAACAATACAATTGTGTGTCTAAAATTCAGTATTGTTGAATGTATTAGGGTAAGCTACGATGAAGGCTTTGTAGGACAAGTTAGGGACTTTGTACCAATCTAAGTCTCTGGTGAATAAACTGTTCTTACAGAAAAAGCTGTATAGCCTGAGGATGAAAGATGGAGACTAGGTGACAGAGCATCTGAACACATTTAATACTGTGGTAAGTCAGTTAGCATCTGTTGATATTAAAATTTCAGATCAAGATAAGCGCATCAGTTTGTTGCATTCTCTACTAGAATCATGGGATAGAGACAATTATTGCAATAGGTAGCAATGCAACTACCTTGCAGTTTGATGAAATAGTCTCATCCTTGCTGATGGAAGAGATGAGATGGAAAAATATGGAGAGCCAGAATGGTGATGCCTTGTCTGTACGAGGATGGTCCTAGAATAGAAACAAAAACAAGTCATCGAGTGGGAGATCTAAATCTCCAGGAAAACCTATAAAGGTGGTGTGCTGGAAATGCGGAAAGGAAGGGCACTTTAGAAGGGAGTGTAAATCTAAAGCTCCTGATAAAGTAAAGGGATTTGATGATGCTCCTTTTGCAGAGGCGAAAACCACCTCAGATGAAGGTGGGGATGTGTACTTGGCTTCTTC
>APFE030851429.1:248037-313023 GCA_000404065.3 Pinus taeda | reverse complement strand
GTCGAGACAATATTGCAGAGGTTTAATATGCAGGATAGTAAACCGGTGAAGGTTCCTATTCCTGTAGGTGTAAAGTTATCCGCTGAACAGTGTCCCAAGACACAAGAACAGGAAGAGGACATGTCCCGTGTTCCATTTGCAAGTGCAGTCGGTAGCCTGATCTATGCGATGGTTTGTACTAGACCAGACATTTCACATGCAGTGGGAGTATTGAGCAGGTTTATGTCAAAACCAGGGAAGGAGCATTGGACAATAGTGAAGCGGTTTTTTAGGTATTTACGTGGTACTAGTGATTATGGTTTGTGCTACCAAGGAAGACCAAGGTTGGACAGAGTGTTGGATATTCGTGGATTTGTTAAAGAAGACTAAGTTGGAGATCTGGATCAGAGAAGATCTACAAGTGGGTATGTGTTTAACCTATTTGGAGGTGTAAGCAGTTGGATGAGTAAGAAACAATATGTAGTGGCACTATCAACTAGAGAGGAAGAATACATGGTAGCCACTCATGCAAGCAAGGAAGCAGTTTGGTTGAAGAGATTGTGTTCAAATATGGGGTTAGTACAAGGAGATATAAGGACAGATTGTGAAAGCCAAAGTGCAATTTGCTTGGCAAAGAACCCTGCATATCATTCAAAGACAAAGCACATTGATGTTCAGTATCACTTTGTGAGGGATATGATAGAAGACAAAAGGGTGTTGCTAGTAAAGGTAGACACATTGAAGAATATTGCAGATGCATTGACAAAATCTGTGAGCTCTGAGAAGTTCTCTTGGTGTAGAGAAACAATGGGCATTATAGGGATATATAAATGACTAAGCTCTCTTGTGGCCCCCTGTGGAAAGAAAACAACAAGTGGGAGAATGTTGGGATGTGTTATATTCTTTCCACGACTAGCCCATGTAGTTAACCGGGGGGTTAGAAGGGGGGCGGAGCCCCCCTTTCGTTGCGCTGATTGTGTAGCGGGGGGAGTCATGGGGGGTTTGAGGGGTGTAGGTAACCCCACTCTATGGGGTCCAAGGCAGCACCCCATAAAATTTTGGTTTTGGACCCTATGTTAGGTTGGGTGGACCTACCTATGGTTTTGTGCATGTTTTCCACACATGGTTTTGGACGCGATGGTTTTCGGTCCATGGTTTTGGACGCGATGGTTTTTTGGTCCATGGTATTGGATGCTTCAACATTTATAAATATGTATTGTAACATTGAAAGGAACATAATGAAATAATCAAGCTGGTAGTCCCGTTTTTTGGATCTAGGGGAAAATCTTTATGTATATGTGTTTCATGTGTTATGCTTTCGCATTGTTTATTTTCTGTGTTTTAGAATTCATAAGTAGATAATTTCTGTACGGGGTTAAAACCTACAGATCCTTCCATCATCAACAACTTGCTTTACCTTGTAAAGCCAAGGGGAACTCGCAACTGACTTTTTCTCTGGTCTTGGAAGCACGTCCCAAACACTATTACAAACTATGGAGTCATACTCCTCCACCACAACATCAACCCAAATCAGCTGCTGCACTTCTTCCTCAAAGCAAGATGGCTCGATCTCAAAACATTCCCCAACAAGGGCCATGTATCTAGTGTACCTCTCAAGTGACCTCCTCTATCTGTGCTGAGAAGATGGTGTTCCAACTTTCTCTCTCGCATCCTCCAACAATCTGTCAGCTTCTCTTGTGCGCTTTCGTCCATATCTAGAAGACTTTGCTTGAGTGGATGTCTCTGCTCCTGGAACCTATGCATGTGGTTGCTTCACATAAGTCTGAGGCTCCTCCTCCATGGGAACCAAAAGTTCCTCCACAGCCTGTAGTTGTAGCTTCCTCTCAAGGGAAACTTAGATGACCTTCTACTCATCAAACTTGAGATCTCTGTGAACCACTGTCCTCCAATTGGTAGGCAAGTACATCCGATAGTTGTGAGGTGTATCAGTGTACCCCACAAGTATCCCCAACTCTGCTATCGGCTCAAGCTTCTTCCTTGCATCCTTTGTCACATGGAAATATATCGATGAGCCAAAGATCTTGAAGTGACCCACATCTGGTCTCTTACCAGAGAAAGCTTCCTCTGGTGTCTTTATCCCAAGTATGTTATGCGGGCTTCTATTCTGCAAATAGACTACTGTGTTGCATGCCTTAGCCTACAAGTGAAGTGGTAGCCCTTGGTCATGCAACATTGCTCGTGCTACCGCTAAAATAGTTATGTTCTTCCTCTCGGCCACCCCATTCTATTGTGGGTTATGAGTGCCATCAACTCTCATTTAATTCCTTCCACTACACATAATTCCTTAAACTATTGAGAGACATATTCTCCACCGTTGTCACTTCTCAAGGCCTTGATCTTCTTCCCTGACTCTTTCTCGACCAAAGCTTTGAACTCACAAAACTTTGCGAAAGTTTTGTCCTTCTTCTGTGTGAAATAAATCCAACATTACGAGAATAGTCATCAATGAAAATCAAATAATACCTTTGCTTCACTATGGATTCCATCGAGAATGGTCCACACACATCAGTATGAACTCACTCTAAGATAGCCTTTGCTCAATTGTCTCGATCATGAAAGGAAGACTTGGTGTACTTTCCAAAGGTACAACCTTTGCATGTGTCAACTTTCTCAAGTTTACCTTTGGGAAGTCTTGTAGATATCTGCTACATTATCTTCAAAGCCCCATGATGCAAATGGATTAACCGCCTGTGCCACAACTTGCCAATGTCTTGTCTTTCCACCAATTTTTCTTTTGTACTTAATGATGCACAATCATCTACCTCTAGTTTATAGAGATTCTTCACCCGAATCCCTATCATCTTGGTCTGACCCATGGCTATGTGTATTAGGAATGCCTTTCCTTTATTGAAGACAACATCATAGCCTTTGTCCTCCAATGTCGCCACTGATACCAAGTTCTTCTTCAGCCCAGGCACATACTTCACATCTGTCAAGGTGATAGGAGCTCCATGCTCCCTCTAAAAAGTGATCGTGCCCACTCCTGAAACACTATACCTTTCGTCGTCACCCATCTCTATGCAAATCTTGAGGCCTTTCTCCTCCAAGGCACTGAATAAAGTTTTATCACTGGTCATGTGGAATGAGGCTCCATTGTCAAGATACCAGACACAACCCATGATCAATGACACCATGCATGCGATGAGGGTAAAGTCCATTTCAAACTGAGAGGCTAATGCCTCACCTTCCGATCCTTCCGAGGATCCCTTGTTGGACTTCTTCGATGGGAAATTAGTTGCATAATGTCCCATTTCGTGACAATTAAAGCATCTCAATTTAGACTTGTCACCCTTCTTACCTCCATGAGAAGAATTCAATTTGGAATGGGAAGCCTTCCCCTTCCCTTTCCTTACCTTACTTGCTAAGGCCATATTTTCTTCATCATTATTCTTGAATGAAGAACCATCTCGTGTGCTCCTCTTGATCTCCTCCTGCATTAGATCCGACCACAGTTGTTCCCAATCTGGCAGTTTCTCCCTTCCATTCACAGAGTCCTGGTAGCTATTCCAACTCTTTGGAAGGACAAGGAGAGCGAGGCTCACCATATCATCATCGGTAGTATTTATTCTCACACCGCGAAGCTCATCTCTGTAGGCGGTGAGCTTGTTCAGATATGTGAAAATAGTATCACCCTTCTCCATCTTGATTCTTTGAAGCTTATCCTTGAGCGCCAATTTCCTTTGGTCACTACTATTTTGGTAGAGGTCCTTTAGTGTCTTCCACATTGAAAATGGAGTATCCTTCCCATGGAGACTCGAGACAATATGGTATCAAACTCCGTCAAGGATGATCCGTCTTGCCTTCGCCACACACTTCTTCCACTTAGCCAACTCTTGTGCATTAGTTGAAGCTGACTTTTGGATTTCTTGATCAATGAAATCCTTCAAACCATTGTCTTCTAATATAGCCTCCATTCTATATTTCCATGCTATGTAATTCAAGCTACCTTCCAAGGCATACTCGAGTCTCAAGCCAGAGAACGCCATTGGCCAACCTTGAAGTATGATATGAATTTGATTTGCACCTGCAACCCCAAACTTCAAACTTTGAATTCTCTTCTTAGTATACTATTCACAGCTTCGCTACCATGTACAAAATTTCTACAAATCCAACTCATATAAATCTAGCTCCGATACCATGTTGAAAATATGTTTGTAGGTTAACCCGATAATGCAATATAAATCAAAGCAAAATACTATAACCTACTTCTACTATCAATTTGTGGAAGCTTAAAGATCAAGTTGAACAATATAACCAGAAGAAGAAGAATCAATCACACAATACACATGAAAATATTTTGGGGAAAGCGTCAGCTGAAAACCCCACTATCTGTATTATCATACAAGGTGGAAATACATAAGAATTATACAAAGCCTTAGCTCTCATAGATAACTAGCTCTCAGTACAATCCTCACAGATGTTCACAGGCAATCCTAGATTCTCTCAAGCCTTCCTCTCTGCTCTCCAAGCTCCTATTTCCTTGCACCATTCCTCTAGGATGATCCTCCTTCAACCAAGTGGAACACTTTGATCTCACACAGTATCAGAACTATGAAATCCTCAAGGAATGATGCCTTGACTACATGCATGAGTTTTCTTTACAATAAAACACATGCAACTAATAGTACATTATCCTTGAATTTAATCTCAACTGCATCTTTCCCAGAATAGATATGCATGAGTTTCTAATGAGGGAATCTTCAGTTAACTGGAGTACACTAGTTGAGTGCATGCATGCATCAACTAACTGTTAACTCTCTATTAGTTCCTCAAACAGTTTGGAACTAATTTATCTAGACTTAACTCAGTAAATTGAGTTAACTTATTACAAATCAAATATAACTCAATCTTATCTCCTTAATTTAAGGGATAACTCTTGCATGACTTCTGAAAGACTTCTAACTTGAATTTCTCCAACTAATTAATTCAAAATGAATTAATCAATTATTTCCTAGTAGCTGTTAAGACTAAATTCGATTATTAAATTAGAATATTCTTGTTGCCTCATTTCAACAACTATGACTTGCTTTTATAATATATCCATCTATCTCAAAATATACTTGAGGACCTTAGTCATCGAGATGTTTACCTTGAGATAATTGGCACAATTTCTTTAATTTATTTTCTCCTCATTATAGTCTTTCAATATGCAGAGGAGCTTGATTAAACGTATGAATTATTGTTCTTCTTTTAATAATTCAAAAAATTATTCGAATATATTATCTTTATTCAAATTTTGTTATTAGCCCCTTTTTTTAAAAATTCAATTCTGTTTTCCATTGTATCATTATATTGTTCCATATTTGAATATTGGGTAGTTCCTTTTAGTGTTTAGAAAAATTGTTTTCTTAAATTCTTTTGTTTACATGCTCTAGATCTGGTGATGACTTAGAGGTTTTTGGAGTTTATACCCTCTTGATTTGGGAAAAAAATGGAGGAGGTTTACATCTCTTTTATTCATTATTTTTTCTAAAATTTTAAGGCAATCTTCCAAAGAATGATCACCCAGTCTGCACATATTGCAGAATCTTAGGTCAAATTTGTCTTTCACGGGGCACCTAGGCACAACATGGCCCTCTTACCAACACATGAAGAAGTAACTTCTTCCCCAACCTCAACCTCAACCTTGAAATTGTTCAGTATATCCACCTCTTCTTCCTCCAAATCCTCCTTTACCATTTCCTCTTCCTCCTTGTGTTTCCGGGTCATTAAATTGATCAAACACCTGCTTATGATACATAGTATGATAATTAGGCTTGTTGTTTCCCATTCAATTGACACTCTTGTGTAGAATGAGTGTTAAATTCACATATGATGCACCATTTAGGCTTTGCATTTCTTAGATTATACTATAACTCTCTAGTAGTATGGACCGACGCATCTTGACATTTGTCACAATATATGTCTACCTAAACACACCATACATCTTAATCAAAATAATCTAGAAATTTTAAATTTTCGATTGTGCGCCCTTCGGTTCTACAGTTGGTGCACCATAGGCTAGTTTTTAGAAAATATAAGCTTAACAATGACTACTACAACTATTCAATTTTTTGTTTTTTTTTTTTGTTTTTTGTTTTCTGATATTTTGTTATTCAATGAGGAGTTTGAGAGATAGTCATCATTTGCTTCAATACATTGGGACTTTTTCAATGCTTCCTCACATGATGTGACTTCATGCATTCTTAGTGGCCCTCAATTTTTTTTAGTAGCACAAAAACGTAACATTGAACCAGTAGAGCTTCATTAATGTTATATGGGATTTGACTTATCAATTCCATAAACCTTTTATCGTATTCTCTTACTAATTCATATAGTCTTTGTTTGATTTCTTGTAACTTTTGTGCCACAAGATGTTTAACATCTTGGGATTTGAAGAACGAGAAGAAGTTGTTTTTGATGTCATTCTTACATTTAACTTGGTTTTCTATTAAATCCATAAACCATGTCAGATATTTTTTCTAAAGTCTTATTGTAAATTATGCCATCTATTTTTCCTCATATGTGATAGCTTTCTAGAATTTCTCACACATGAACCAATTCTTTTAGGATCTTCATATCCCTCATGGAGGGGGGTATGGTTTAATCCCGTATCTATTTGAGGTGGTGTATTATTTGATATTTTCTTTGGAGTTGGTTATTGGCTTGATAAAATGGGTTTCTTTCCCAATAGTAAGGTTAGATGTACAATTCCATCTAATATATCAACCTTGACGCTTGTTCATTGAATGACGTGAGGGGTATTCTCTTTATCTTCAACTTCAAATTTTACCAAGTTGTTGTTATATTGGCATCCATTATTAAGTTTTTGTTAGATTGACATCCTTTATCTATGTATTCGATGAACCAGTGTAACGTCCCTTGTCAAAGATCCATGTAATAAAGTTAATAAAGGAAAAATAATAACCATGGCCATGGGACACGTATTCAAAGTTGAATGTTGGGAAAAAACATAGCAATGGGATCACTTGTGATTAATTAATGGCCATGGAAATTGGAAAAGGCTTTGGAAATGCAAAGTGGCATTAAATGAAAATTTATTCATGAAAATAATGGAGATTAGGAGAAAAGGGAGGTGAAAGGTCACATGTTTCATGTGAGGAGGAAAATGAAGGAAAATAATGGAAAATGAAGAAAATAGAGGCCTCATTAATAAAAAGGCTTATCAGGTTCAATTTGTAGCTTTTTCTTAGTTCAATTTTGGAGCTCTCATTTTCTACTCTATCTCTATCATACTCTTGGACACTCAGAGTTTTCTTGGAGAACTCTTGGAGGAGTGTAGCATACTTGGAATTTGGAGAAAGAAAGAAAATGAAGACCAGGAAAGTGAAATAGGACATAGAGATCAGCAACAACGAGTTTTTCTTATAGGTACCAAATTGCATGTATGATGTCCTTGTTATTTTTGGCATGCCTAGCACATGCATGTGGTTTATTGATTATGATTTGTCATTGGCATGGAGGATTTCCTGGATTGATGATGGATTTTCCTAGCCTTTCCATTTCCTAGATAGCCATGGTGTTGTGGGTGTCTTTCCTTTTGTTTTCTAGTTGGTTCTCATGTTCCTTATGGATGTGGGTTGATTTACTAGTTCCTGGAAGCCTTGGTTGGACAAATGATCTAGAAGCCCTATAACATCTTGGGTTGAGTTACTAGTCCTTGAAGCCTTGGTTGGAAAAACACTCTAGAATCCATTGGTGGGTTGAGTTACTAGTTCCAGAAGCCCTGGTTGGAAAAATTCTTTGGAGGCCCAGTAACAAGTATGGGTTGAGTTACTAGTCTTGGAAGCCCTGGTTGGAACAAATGCTTTGGAGCCCTGGATAACTTGGGTAGATACCAATCTGGTGATGGTTAGTGATGTCCAACCATGAGGTGGAATCATTAGTTGAGGGTTGAAGTGGCTTTGCCTCTGGAATCCCTGGTTTTGTTTGAATGGTTCCATAATATCCAACATTCATGTTTAGAATATCGCACGAGGGTGATTGGCTGAAAGAAATATTTGGTTCAGTCAATCTATAGTCAGGTGGTTTGTGGAAGTCCCAAACCTAGTTGGATTATGCAATCATTAATAAGAGTTCCTTCTCCTTGGTATTTCATGTGTAAATTTGCTTGTTCATATATTATTCTTATGATTGTTATATCCTTAATATTTTTGTTGGTTATATGTTGGTTATGAATATGTTTTATGACCGAATTGATGTATGGATCTCATCATGTTTTGATTAGAAAAAGAATGAACAATGAATAAATGACCCAATAGATGATAATGCAACTATTGTGATAAGGCATCAATTCTTCCTTACAAATCTCAGATAAGTATGAGACCCCTATGCTCAGATCTATTGTTATGACCTATAAATTACCTATTTGTGACATGTTTGAAAAAATGCATTTCATGGCTAGTAGGGGTCAGATCAAGTACTTGTACCAATGATTGCATTAGTAGCCTTATTCCATTGTTATTTATCATCTTAGAAAGTTTCATAAAGTTTTGCATAGTGGCTTGAGCCCTCGCCATGAAAAAGTGGCACAAAATCCAGGGTCGTTGGCTCAGAACTTGCTGAAAAAGTCCATAGTCATTGGCATGCCTTGTTGTGGAAGAGACTGGAAGGCCTCATCCGCATGCATGGATTGTCATGGGAGTGGATGAGGGTCTAGATTAGTGAAATGTCAAGTTGTCTCATTGGTTGGTCACCTGGAAGGGTTGGTTGGATTTTGAAAGTTCTGTAGCATGTGTGGAAGGTCATAATGATTTTGTTTTGTGGGTTCCACTTCCTTAACTGTACTAGGGGAATCAAATAACATCATAGTATCCCCTCATCACATGTTTACCCCAGCGGACAAGTTAACTTGGGTAAATGTTGGAGGAGGGTGTTACAGAGTCGTATCAGAGCATGGTTCACCCGTTGGACTACATGGGTGGTGTGCATTAGACATGCATACACATGGTTGTATATGTGTTCTTCATGCTTGTGGTCTATGTGTTGTTTATGTATGCATGGTGTTGGTCATGATTTCATTTGTGTTTCCATGTGAAATTTTATGGTGTTGTTGTTGGGTTTGGTCGTCATAAGTGCATGTCAGTTGTGCATTGGTCATTCATGTTAGTGTTTATGTGTTGTTATCAATACATTGACATGGTGGTAATTGTTGTGCATGAGGTCATGGTATGTGGTTGGTATGGACATGCATTGATGATAGGATAATGATAGAAATGATTTTAAATTTTTATATGATTATGTTTATATATGTGTTATGCTCATCTAGTTGGTCTTGCAGATGAGATATCCTCCCCTGAACTAAAATGAGGTACGTTGGTTTGTTTATGATTTGGTTTAGCTAACATGATATACCTTGCAAGAAGAGAAGATCAAAGATGACTAGCAATATGGTAGACTACAACTCACGACATTCTCCCTATAGATCATATGAGTAGCATGGTGAGGGACATTCTCCTGACATAGTAAACAATTTGAGAAGTTTGAAGGAAGAAATAAGGAGTTTCAAAGAAGATAATGACCAATTAATTCAATCACAAGAGGGAATTGTTAGGGTAGAGGAGAAACAAGTAGAATTCAATGCAGTAATTCTTCATATCTTGTCAGGCTTGCATAGACAATGACCACTTAGAATCAATCGTGGACAAGAGGATAGGACTAATGGGGCATATGGTAGCAAGTCACATTGTGGGTTGGATAGAGATGGACGATTCTTGGATACACTTGATAGACAAGGAAATGGGTGTGGAATTTACTTTAGTTCTAGTTAATATAGGAATCATGGTTATCTTCGTTATCATCCTTATAGGAGGAGTGACAGGGGATATTTGTTGGATGAGTTCAAGAAAGAAAAACCACCTACATTTTATGGAGAAATGAAGTCATGGGATGTCAAAGCATGGTTTCTTGGGATGAATAAGTTCTTCAGGTTGCATGATTATTCAACGAACATGAAGGTCATGGTAGAGACATTTTGTCTTAAAGGTAAAGTAGATATCTAGTGGGAAGATGCAAAGAATCTCAGAGGTATTCATGAAGAGGAGTTGACCTAGATTGAGTTCAAGAGACTTGCTATGAAACCATCTCACAAAAAGATATAAAAGATAGTTGAATGCCTTAGAATTTAGCCTCTTTGAGGGGGCAACCTCCTTTACATTACATAAATGAACAATTCTTAGGTGATACAAATGACCAGACCTCCTTTCTATATATAGGAGTCTAAGGGGTCATAATATAATCAGAGCCGACATAACAATAATAATGTAAGGGCACAATAATAACAATAGTGGGCTTCTATGGGGCACAATAATAACAATATGGGGACTGCATGGGCACAATAAGGGGGTTGTACTAATAACAATAAGGGGTTACACTAGTAGTATGGGGACCTAACATGCCCCTCTCCTTCAAAAAGTGTTGTCCTCAACGCTTGAGTAGTTCTTGGTGCTTATGTATAAAATTATCCTCCTCCCATGTGGAATATTTAGCAGTTAAGTTCTTCCACGTGATGAGATACTCAGAAATTAGTCGATTTCATAGTTGTCGGCTTCTTCTTTCCATGACTTCTTCAACTTCCACTATGATTTTTCCTTCCTCGTCAAGTTATGGCAATATTGTTTTAACTCGGAGCTTGTTACCTATAACCTTCTTTAAGCATGAAACATGGAAAGCTGGGGGAGCTTGGGAAGATGCAGGAAGCTCCAATTTGTATTCCATAGTAGCAATCTTTTGCATCACCTTGTAAGGAACATAGTAATTTGGTGATAATTTATCATCCTTCTTAGCTTGCTTGAGGGACATTTGTTTGTATGGCTGTTGCCATAAAAATATCCAATCACCTACATTAAAACTTCTTTCACTGCGATGTTGATCTACCTGTTGTTTCATTTGATTCTACACCATAGAGGGGCTATCCTTTAAAAGCTGGAGAACTTATTGTTTATGCTCGATGTGATCTTTCACTACTTGAACCTTTTTCTTCTTGATCTGTCCTTCTACCTTAAGAGTTTGAGGAGTGGTAATTCTTGCCAATGCATTACAAAATATGGTTGGTTTCATTTCTTGAATGTCGATGCGATCTTTCATTTCTTGAAACTTTTTCTTCTTGATATGTCCTTCTATCTTGAGAGTTTGAGGAGTGCTAATTTTTGCCAGTGATTTACAAGATATGGTCGAATTCATTTCTTCTTTCTATGGGGTTGGTTCCTGGTGTATATCCTCTTCTTTTGACATTTCCTGATCCTTTTCTTCCTCCTCTTCATAATCTATGTAAACTAATTTCTTCTCAGCACACTTATGACCTTTAGTGTATTTGTTATCACAACTGTAACAAAGCCCTTTTTCTCTTTTTTCTTCCAATTGTTGTCATGTAAACCTTGTAGGTTGTGGAAGGCCAGGAGAAAAAACACTTCCATATTTTTAGTTGTGAGTGGTAGGATTCATTGTTTCCATAATTCCGCTTTCAATTTTTATTGCTAGCCTGAATGCCTTCTCCAACGAATTAGGTTCCCAAAGACAAACCTCATGTTGAATGCTATCCTTTAAAGTACCTATGAAGACATCAATCCTTTGCTTCTCTGGAATATAATTTACCCTTATATTCAATTTTTGGAAGTCCTCAACGTGCTCTGCCATTGAACCCTTTTGTTTTAGATTTATCAATTAGCTAAAGAAGGTGTTGCTCTTTGTATCCTCATAATGTGCTATCATTTCCTTTGTGAAAATTGACCAGGTGACAAGTGGTTTACAAGAACAAAGCCATTTATACCATAAAATTGATTCGGTTCTAAATATAAAGATGCAATACGTACCTTTTGTAACAGTTACACATCATGTAGATCAAAATATTTCTCCTATGTAGTATCCATGTTATGGGATCCTTGCCATAAAAATTCCTTATTTCGATGTTTGGAATATGGTGGGTCTTCAATCCAATGTTATATTCTATGAAATCATGATTAACATTTATTTTTTTCACAAACATGAGTTTCCTCTACTACCTTTTGCGTCATTAGGAGGCATTTCTTGTAGCATCTTTGTCCTACCTTCCTTCAAACCTTCCATGCCTTTCTTCAAATATTCCATGCCTTTCTTCAAATATGCTTCCCTACCATCAATATTAGCTTCCATGGAACACATAAAACTATTTATCTTAGCTTCAATCACATTCTTCAAATCATCCATCCGATTTTGCTTACTAGGTGTTTCTATTTTCTTTATTCAAGTCATTGTTTTTCTTGCTTTAGCAGCTCGATCTTGAATATGTTGTATCTCTGAAATTTTGGATCTCCAAGGTCTAAAATTACGACCTGCTACATCCTCTTTTCAATGCCACTAGTCTGATCGAAATTGGATTCTCCAAGAAAGAGTTATGCCCAATCTCCCAAGATGGCATGATTATATACATTTTCAATGGAGTGTACTTGTACGAAGTGCCACATGTTACTGTTTCGACCTTCGGAACTGAAAACAATACACATACAAGTACAGTCCATCCTCTTTTTGTAAATTCTTACGAAATTTTAATCTGATGCTCAGTGAAAAAATTATGATGATTTTCCCAAGTCACCTGCTTGGGATGTAATTCAGGAGCCTACAAAACCCCTAAATGTCTTGGACAGTATATCCGAGAATATAGTGAAACAAGATCTTAAATTTGGGCCCGAGCTTTACCAATATTTTGGCTTAAATGGGTTTTAATTTTAGAGTCTGAACCTTTGTAGAAAACAAATTATAGTGAAAATTCCACGATGACCTGTTTGGAGCAGCGAAACCCTAGAATCCAAACCTCTGATACCAAATGTTATGAAGCTAGCTCAGAAAAAAGATAGAAAAGAAAGATCAACACCTTAGAAATTAGCATCTTCGAGGGGGAAACTCCTTTACATTACACAAATGAACAATTCTTGGGTGATACAAATGACAAGGCCTCCTTTCTATATATAGGAGTCTAAGGGGTCCTAATACAATTAGAGCCTACATAACGATAATATTGTAGGGGCACAACAACAACAATAGTGGGCTTCTATGGGGCACAACAATAACAACATGGGGACTATATGGGCACAATAATACAATAAGGGGGTTGCACTAATAATAATAAGGGGCTACACTAGTAGTATAGGGACCTAACAGGCAGGCACCTCTTGGGCATCATCTGGCCCCACATGCGCATCTGCACCTAAATCATCGGCCTAATAGGGTGTTGGTCTGATGTAGGCCTTGTCTTTGGAAACCTCTTAAAAAATAAACAAAAAAAGCTCTAAAGTAAAAGGGAAACTCATCCTCCCATGTATAATCACACAACTTCTATCTAAAGACATAAAAAAATGCCTCAAGAAAAAGGCAGACCATCTCATACATCGTGGCACCTGAATCAAAGAATTGACATAATGCAAAAGATGATGACTAATGTGCTTCCCATCAGTAATACAATGTGCAATGGTGGTCACTAATAATGAGAGGCACCTAACCTACTATGTAATAAAAGAAGCAACCCATATTTGTCTGCCACACCTAAAAATAAGTTGGACGAACTACATGAGCCCCAATATATCTCTAAGAGTAGATAAAATGATTTTGTGCTGCAACCCCACGGGGGACATCAAGGAACTAGGGAAAATCCTCCCTTATCCTGGATAGATAAGTGATAAAATATATGTCCTCCTCAGAGGGCTTATACCACGCCTCAAGATCGATAAAGCTTTCTTCATGTGCCAACAAGATAGAGTGTAACTTCAGGGATGTAGCTTCCTCATAGTACTTAAGGAGGCCTACATTCCTCAAGAGTGCTTGGGTCACTGTGCTAATAGGGCGAGGGTATAAATCCATCTCCCTCTCTTGGGCCTCGCATGGTCGGAACACATTGTATTGGTCCACCATTTGCTCTTGCTCCTGTTTCTACTCCCTCTATTGACATCTTTGCTACATGATTGACATATAAAATACATCAACTTCATACATAAAACATATTTTTTTTTTATTAAATGAAAAATTTAATTATAAATATGGAAATACAACTTTCAATAAAAAAATCCCGGGTGCCCCCAAAAAACAGTAATGCATTGGCTTCGGTGTGTTATCAAACACAACCTCAGTGGAGACAATGTGTACATAAGTATGACACACTGCTTTTGGTTCACATATATACATTTTCATCATGGTGCGTCTCAAAATTACCCCCAGAGCACACATATAACCTTTTCGCACAGGTATGAAACTTTCAAGTTATCGAACGTATCGAGCTATATTTTTTAATATTAATTTTTCAGTGCGTTTGGTAAATATAAACGCACTGGGTGTAACCAAAAAATGTATGCATTGACGTACACTTTATAGATTTCCTTAGTGCATTTTAATTTACGAAACACACCACAAAAATAGCGTTACGTTAGATTCACACACCAAATGACAGTGTACCTTGTAAATTTACAAGGTGCAATGTTATCAGTGCGAGTTAAAGCCGTTGAACGCATTGCACAAGATTTTGTTTTTCAAAAACAATGGATTTTTTTACCTATTTTCCAATTCTAATCCACAAAAAAATTAAATTAGAGAGAAACATAGACATTACCTAGATATTTGGTCATCAGGGAGGCATTGTTGACACGTAATTGAGAGAAAAAAAAATCACCACCTTTTGAGAAAATTGGAAAGCGATGCACTGAGCACGATATGGAAAGATGGTGAGCAAGAGAAGCACCAACATCAAGGCCCTTGCATGAGACAAGAGTGACACTGATGCTTCAGATCTCCACAACAATGTAGATGGTAAAAGTGAAATTTACTACTTGTTTTATTTAACCCTCTTTCGGTGCATTATTATAACCGCACTGGTGTGTCAAATTCCAAGAGCACCATTTTTGTTGTTGTTGTTGTTATAATTAAAAAACCTATAGCGATGATTTTGTTAAGACACCTTGGGGAATTCTAATACATGTACTGCACCAGTGATTTGTTGGACTATAGCATCACATTTAAAAAAAATTAAAAACCGCATAGCGGTGTTCTTTAGAAGACACATTGGGGCATTTTAATACATGAACAACATAGATGCTTCGTTGGAATATATCACCACATTTTTCTAAAAATTAAAAACTATAGGAGTGCTCCTTCTAAGTATGCACGAGGGAATTTTACTACAAGAAGGACACCGGTGTTGCGGGTGTATATAACACTGACAATATTTTAAATTTAACCTTTATTTGTTTCTATCGATCATTCAAGCATCAGTGTGTGATATACTATGCTTGCACCAAGGCGTTATAGTAATGGTTTAGCATCGAGCATTATAACGCATGATTGGGAAAAATGAATTTTTTTAGCCCTTTTCTGTTGCTATTGAGTAGTATATGCACCAATTCTCTTTGTTATTTAATGCATTGTTATTATTATTTTTTAATTAAAAAATAAATAAATATGCCACGGTGAAGCATGTTTTATTCGGCACTGGTGCATTCTTATATTGTAGACGCATCGTAAAGAAAACATCCACTTGCCCACATCTGCTACAAACAAATTTTTGGGCTATTTTATAGGGGCTTCTAAAAAAACCTCCACTTAAAGGTCTTTTCCTTGTAGTGTCAACAAATTTCTTGACATCCTTTTCAATATTGGACCAAAAGTATCTCTCCTTCACTAATGTCGTTGTTTTGTCAACACCAAAGTGTCCACCCAAACCTTTGTTATGCAACTCTTTAACATGATTCATCTGTAATGAGCTTCAAGGAATTCAAAAAAAATTATTTTTAAACAAGAATCGTTCTTGGATGTTGAAACCCAAATACAAAATTCTATCAATACTCCAAGCTACCTTACATGCTTTCCTGGTTTCTGTAAAGTCTACATCCTCTTCAATCAACTCTTTCCCATTGAAAAAGTTATCATTGATGGCGGAGGGTGTTGACGTTTTCCTGTGTTGGTCTAAGCCACAATTGTCATGTATTGTTGTTAGTGAGTCTTGAGAGATATGGCTGAGTTTGTCTTGAAAGATATTGCTTAATGATCAGAGGTAATTTGTATAATGTTGTTGAGCTGATGGTGTTTATATTTTGAGTATGATGATTTTAACAAAGTGTGATGCTGAGCAATGAGGTATGTTGTAGAGGTCATAGTTGCAAAGGTGGTTGGAGATGTTGTGATGTAAATGGTTGCAGATTTGGGTGAATATTTTTTAATTTTCCCTACTTTAGAGAACAAATGAAGATTAAAACTCTATAATCAGTGTTTGCAATTTTTGTATCCCAGATTTCTAGACAACAATTACCATTCGCAACCCAGATTATCAGTAGGGAACCTGCATCCATGTCCTGTAGCATGAAAAAGGAAAAATTTGGGCCATGGTTTATGCAATCATTGGATTTGGATAATGTTAGTCTTTAAATTATTTGGAGGATCATTAAATTTATTTATTTATTTATTTTTTTTTAAATTTGAAAGAATTTGGAAATGAATAGGTGGACCACAAAGAGACAACCTTGGAATACAAAGCGGCAACCTTTCACTCTAAATCCATGCAGTAGAATTCAAACAATTATCAAGTTATGTACATAAAAAGATGTGCTTTTGGATGGAAGTATAGTTACTAGGTTGATTGAGTCGTTGTGAGACCTAGTTTGTGCATTGCCTAGAAAAGAGAGAAAGAGGAAGAGGAGAAATTGTGAAGTAAAACTAAGGAAGAAGTTAGAGACAGAGTTCAAAATAGAGACAAAGACCAAGTAAACAAACACAGTATATTTGTAATCTTATCAGGGGATTGGAATCTTCTTTCAAGTAGTAGTCCAAAAAAGAATAGGTTGGAGCTTGTAAGTGGAAGTGGTGCTTCCAACAAGTTGTAACTTGCAGAAGAAAAGTGAGGTTGAAGATTACTTTAGGTAGGATCCTACAAAAATTGTTGTAACTAGGAGTGGGTGGTTCCAACAAGTTATATCTTGTAAAATAGAAGATAGGTTGTAAAAGATGATACAAAAAGGGAGTGGGTACTTTCATTTACATCACAACAACAAAAATTTATGGTTTTCTCCCTTTATGGGTTTCCACTTATATCTGGTGTCTACTTGTGTTGATTCTCATGTTGTCGTTTAATGCTGTTTACATGGTTTACATGTTAAATCTGCTATTCACATGATGTACTACTACTCATCTATTGAAAATAAAAGTAAAAATTGATAATTGATGACCATGAATGCACCATACTGATTCACTTCCCCCTCTCAGTATAGTCAAGGTTCCAACAATTAGTATCAGAGAAGGTTCCTTGTATAATAGCTTAACTGCTAGAAGGTAGACCTGGCTAAATCATGGATCATAAAAGTGTGTTTGTGCTCAATGCTATAAACTTTCAAGAATGTAGAGAGAAAGTAAAATATGAATTTGTAGCTTGTGGATTTGATGTTTGGAAGCTAGTATGCGATGTATATAGTAAAGATTCCCCCTCAAAACGAGAGTAATAGGGAATGCCCAGGCTAAATGTGTAATTTACAGCAAAATTCACAATCTTGATCTTGAGGAAACAATAGATCTCAAATATGAAAAGGATATATGGGATAGGTTGCAGGTCTTGCATGAAGGAAATACCAACAACAATGGTGGAGAAAAAGAAAAGAAGGAAGAAGAAAAAGGCCTCTTAGAAAGAAATTGTTCATTCAAATGAGATCCATTCTTCTAGTGTGAAAGTACCTGATTTTCATGAGGAGAAGATATATGAAGACCAAGCTAATCTTGACTTATCCTTGGTTGAAATAGAAAGGCTCTCTATGGAAAACAGAAATCACAAGAAGATCCTTTAGGCACTTGAAGAAAGATAACATGAGTTTAAAGAAGAAACCATTAGTTTGAAGACCCAATTAGAAGAGGCAAGGAGAGTTGAAGATGTGATGAGCTTCCAACTAGAAGAAAAGAGCATATGATGTGAAAAGTTAGAGGAAGAAGTTGTCTCCATGAGCAATGAGCTAGAAAAAGACATATATAGCTCAAAGGAAACCATAGGAGAAAATAAAGCAACACCCAAAAGGCTTGTCGGAGAATTTAGTAGTAACATGATCAAATTTAAAGGCAAGCAACTGAACTAACAATCGAGGAATGAGCGAGGAAAAGTACTTTCATCAAGGATACCCTTTCCTCCTTTATTGGAAGATGTAATTTTCTTCTCTTGTCATAACATTGGGCATGTTGTAGCAAATTGTAGGAGCAGTACAATCAAGGTTTATCAACAAATTATACAACAGAAGATGCATCCAAAAAGGAAGTTCCCTCAAGCAAGTAATTGAAGAAGATCACTCCCTACAAAAATTTCATCAATCATCAGATACAAAAGTTTATTTTATGGCTATTGTTATTCATGCAACACTTTTGTCCATAAGGATGTTGATTGCAAACCATATGCAAAGAAGAGTAGGCTTGCAATATAAGCAAAGGGAAATCCATATGTAGATAATAGCATGAGAAGACACAAGTTTATTCCTCCCTTTCTAGGTCACATAAGGTGCTATAAATGTGACAATCTTGGCCATATGGCCAAATATTACAAGTTGCCCAGTTCCTTAAACCAATCCATACAAATGAAGGAAGTCATTCAAAGTAGACTAAACAAGGAGCTAGAAGGAGATTCACAGATGAGAAGGAATCCCACCAAAGTTTGGAAAAAGAAGAAAGAACAACAAGTAACTTCAATGAAAAATTGAAGTCAGCATGAGATCAAGGGGAGATTCTCAAGGAATGAAGGCAACCACGAGTAAATAAGAGTCTAGTTAGCTTATTATTAGAGCAACACTCATGTGGTGTGAATCATCTCAAGGGGAGAGACACCCCAATAATATTTTTGAAGATATAAGTGCAAGCCTGAACCTAAAGGCAAGAACATGTCCTTAACAAGAGAAAAATAATTGAGAAGTGTTGACAATGATTTGCATGATAACATGTAGAAAGAGTAAATGGTGTTGTTTAATATCCTAATTTTGATGTATTAAAGGAATGGTTGATAACTATCAACAAAGATCATGAAATCATCTCCAGAAAAATTTTGGAGACATTTTTTAGGAAAAAATTCAGTAGGGAGCTTGAATTCATTGACTATTATCGATGGTGGTATCAACATGAAGAAATATGATCTTGTGAACAATTTGGGAACCATTGCAAGATCTGGCATGATCTGGATTGGATCATTATATTCTTTATCATCCATCTCGATGCTTTCAGAGTGGGAAAAGTGGAGGAATCAACTCATAGGACCGTTTTTATTGGTGGTACCCAGTGTGGAAAAACACAGTTTGAAACCTTCTGGGAGCATTTTGAGGCATCAAACGACAATTTTTGGGGGTAAAAGTCTTCCATTTTAGTGCGACACCTTTTCATGCTATTCTAAACACAAAAATTTCCAACGATGCATGATTGTGTTAATCATATCTTGTGTCAAATGTGTGTGTGATATTTTTATTCTACTATTCTCTATTTTCTACATAATTTTTATTCACATGCATGCAATGGTAATAAGAAATCTATAGATCCAAAAATCTAATAAAACTGTAATAGTGTAAAATTTCATATTTTGAATATAATTTTATCAGATTTGTTGTGAATAACTATCTAGTGTAATATCGATGACAATTTATTGATCATATTGGTATTAGAGCTAGTTTCTTTGGGTATTTTGTGGTTTTGTGGAGATTTTCATGGGATCTAGATCAGCTGGGTGAAAAGGCAAAAAACCTTGATCATGGCCAACGAATTTGTGAATAACCCTCATGATCTTGGAGTGGAGAGGTTTCCATGACTAGAACAACAAGTCGTTGATGTAAGCCATAATGTAAATCTCCTCATGGAGGCCTTGAATAATAAGATTGGGATATTTGGAGAAGATGGGGGTTCAAATCCAGTGGACAAATCAGAAGTGGGATCAATATATTAAGAAGTTATGGATAACCATCTCAAGAAAGAACATGGAAAAGGTCAACCCAGCTCGAGTGCCGTGAATCAGTCACAAACCTTATTTAGAATGGATGCAAAGGTTGATATTAAGTCATACCATGTCTAGATCGACACTTTAGAGTTGAATCACTAGTTGCAGCAAATGGAATTTTATTTCAACATCCATCAAATTGAGGAAGAATAGAAGATTTGATTTGCGCAATTGAAATTAGAGGGCCATTCCCTAACTTGGTGGGAGAGTCTCCAATGTCTAAGTGGGAGGAATTAAAAATCCTCATTAAGTAACAATTTTACCCCATTGGGTACGTAGAGGAACAATGTATCCGATGGCACTACTTCAGGTAAAGCCAAGGAAAATCATGCAAAAGTACACAATAGAGTTCATATTGATGGCTATAATGTTGGGTATCTCCCCAAAGAACCTAAATGTACTTCTCAAGTATTTGGGGGCTCTGCACCGCCATTTGTCAAAGCAGGTGATGTTGTTCAAGCCCAAATCAGTGGATGAGGCTTATGTACATGCACAGTACCTAGAGAAGATAGGCCTGAAGAGAGCACAATCAAGTGGATCGAAGTAGAAGGAGTAACAAGACACTTCTAAGGAGGTGAAAACGAGGTAGAAAGGGGAAATATAAAAAGACAACAACCGCAACACACCAATGCAAAGATCTCAAAAACCACTGGAACATTGATGACCATACAAAGGAGAAGTGTTGGTAGTTGCATCCAGAGCTAAACCCAAAGAACAAAAATAAATACAATAAGAAGAAGAATATCATGGCCACTGATTCAAGCAACAAAGTTGAAAGAAAATCCTATAGGGATGAGAAGATTGTTTGTACATCAGTGCAAAAGGAGTTGAATCTGAGTAACCTTCAATAACATGAAGAGAAGAAAAGACCAAACACTTCCATATAAAGATATAGGTTAAGAAGTTGGCGCTGGAAGTTTGTGATCATCCAAATCCACATCCACTACGATGGTAGATAAGGATGCAGAGCTGAAGGTAGCAAAACAATGAAAAATTAGATTTGGAACCAATGTTGATTTATTAATGAAGTAGAAATATATGTTGTTCCCCTTTATGTATGTGGATTTGTGTTTGTGAGTCCCTACATCTACATGCGAGGTGAAATATTCATGCCGAGAGCCAACCAATATCAGTTTGTCAAGGATGGAAAATTATTCATCATCATTGCACACAAAGGAAAGTAAAATTTTTTGCTAATAAGTGCCAACCAAGCCAAGAAATTGACAAGTTCCAATAAGAAGTGCGTTTTATTGTTTTTAAGAGAAAATCAAACTATAGAATATTTATTAAGAGGCAAGGCATCCCTGGAGGGGTGTACTAAGAAACAAAAACAACGACTAGAATAATTTCTACATGCATACATGGATGTGTTTAGAGACCCTAAAGCATTACCACTTAAGAGGGAAGTGGAGCACGAGATCCATCTCTTTCTAGACTCCCCATTGCCAAACATTGGGTTGTACAGACAACCTGATATAGAAGCAAGTGAGGTGAAGAAACAATTGTAGAAACTGATGGAACATAGTGTCATTCAATTGAGTACATCACCATGTGGGTCACCCATCATCATTGTGCCAAAGAAGGATGGGACTTGGTGGATGTGTATAGATTATATGGTGTTGAACAAAATAACAATCAAGAATAGGTACCCCCTTCCTAGGATAGATGTTCTGTTGGATCAGTTGTAGCATGCAAAATACTTCACCAAGTTGGACTTAAAGTTTCGATATCACCAGGTTTGCGTCAAAGAAGAAGATACTTGGAATACCGCCTTAAAAACCAAACAATGTTTGTATGAGTGGTTAGTCATGCCATTTGACCTATGTAATGCACCCACTACATTTATGGGATTAATGAATGATGTACTGTGCTCTTTTATAGATTCATTTGTTATTGTCTATTTGGATGATATACTGGTATATATTGCTATTTGGGAAGAGCACATGTCACATTTGATGCAAGTGTTGGAGACATTAAAGAAGAACCAACTATTAGAAAATCTCAAGAAGTTGTTAGGTGGACAAAATCTCATGTTGGGGACAAGACAATATCTCCTTAGGTTCAATGGTTGACTCTAGTAAGAAACAAATAAACTATTAAATCTTTCTGTAGGTTCATTCATATTGAATCATAAGAAAGATTTATGGAACTTTCCAATGCTGAGAATCCAGATCTGTAAACACAATAATTACAAAACATCAAAGACATATGATAGATAAATGACTCAATAAAACCCATACTAGTGATCAATGAGACTAGTACCTAATATCATTATCAATGGAAAAATTTAAGTAAACACACAATACATTAGCTCCATTGAACAATACGGTGAGAAAGAAACATTATTTTGCATTATAACTAAAAGAAAAGGAGGAATACAACTTTATCATTGATTTTGAAAACCTCCTTCCAATAGTCTCCAATCCTCCCTTAAGTGACAAGCTTCCAGCCTCAATTCGACAACATAAGTTTACATTCCAAAGTCCTCCTTTACCCACTGGTCTATGCTAATTTATAGGTCAAGAGGAGGAGTTTTGAGATCCTCATCCCAAGGGATGAGATTCATAAAGAGAGGGATTAGAATTCCACAAAGAGAGGGAGTTTGATCCATGAACCAAGAATGAGGCCCAAGTAGTCATGGAATCAAGGCCTTCAGTTGGGAAATATTCCTCCAACAAGGCTTCTAGAAATTGCTTTTATTTTTTACCTACGTTAAGAGGTTGTCACACCTTTCAATGGAGAATAGAGCATAGGATTGTGCAAGCCATAATGATTATAACTGTGTTTGCATAGATAGTGACTAGAAAAAGTGTGCAAGTTCTTGAAACTAGGTATTTTAGCAATGTAATATAGGATTCTTGTTATCTTTGGGATTATTTCACTTCCAACATTACAAGGGATTTATTTGGAACACTTCATCGAATAGCGAGAGATCCAGATTGGCTGTCATTTTCCCGATGGTTACAAAATTACATGTAATGGATTTCCCCCTAAAGTGCAAAGTTAGAAAAGGTGTTTGAGGACTAAAGCGCTTCAACATGCAAACGTTTGGATTAGAGACCAATTGGTTGAAGACCTGGAAAAAATAAATCAAGGATTACAATACAATATATTCATATAATCATCACTGAGGTAGGCATTCCCATACTTAGAGTACATTTATCATGTTTTGGGGGGGCAAAAAGAGATTAAAGAGAAACTCCTCCTTGACGAATGAGTGGTATGAAGGGTAGCAACTAGTCCCGGTCATGATGGAACTTCTCAAAACATGTAAAGGTAAAGAGGTTGGCTAATAAGACCACTCATTGTAGCGGTTCCTCAGGAAAGAACAAAACACCAAATGAAAGCGAATGATCGTCCAAGAAGATGATGGCGATGGAATTAAAAAGCCAAGGCTCATATGGTAGAAATATGCTGATAAGAAGTGCTAGTCATGAGGATAAATTGAGAGTAGTTTTTTTTTTTTTACATAAGATTGAAACAAAGGAAAACTATGCTTGAGATAAGTTTTCATGTCGCCAACATAACTTGCAGGGGTAGATGCCCCCCCAAGCTTTATTTGATCTTCCTAAGTAGAATATTGGTTACTAATAGGTAGATGAATTGAAGGTTCATTTACGAGATCAGGTGAAAGACTCGAGTTAACATTTACGAGATCTAGTCAAAGACTTGACTCAATTAGGGGAGATTTGTTTCATTTTTTAACGAGCTTGACATAGGAAAAGAACTATGCTCATGAAACCTTGTTTCATTTTTTAACGAGCTTGACACAAGAAAATAACTATTCTCACAGGTATCATAGGGACTTGTTTCACTTTTTAATGAGGTTAACACAATAAAAGAACCATCCTCATAGGGACCTGTTTCACTTTTTAACGAGGTTGACTCAATAAAAGAACCATCCTCATGGGAAATGTTCCATTTTTTGATGAGCTTGACGCAGGAGAGGAACTATGCTCATGGAAACTTGTTTCATCACTTTCAAGAGGACAATGTTCTGGAAGGAATATATGGAAAGGCACATACCTCGATCATGGCTTCCAAGAGGTCTTGATCAGAAGGAAGAACAATTCTCTGGAAGGAAAACAGTCAAGGGACTCAATAGGGATAAGAAAATCGAGCTCAAATGTCTCCATTGAAGGGTTCATCATGTCACTTACTAGATCTAAATCAAAGGAAGTTGATAATACAACTAAAGGCTCATTTTCATTGGTAAGTGAAGGAATGGGACAAGTTCCCACATAATTAACCTCTAGTGGGGTGGATACCACTTGCATATAAGACACATTCTAAGAGGTTAGACAATCGACAAACATATCAAGGGTACCAAACGAAAGCTGGTTAATAGTCACAGTGTTTCCATTATGAGGGAAATATATAACATGAAAGAGTGTGGACACAATAACTTCCATTGGATAGAAATAGTCTCACCCAAGGAGAAAATTTAAATCCAAAGGGCCTTGGACTACCATAACAACAATACAAACAATTTTTTCTTCCAGAGTAATGGGTAACTTAGGAAGGATACCTAAAGGTTTATTGATTGTTCTGTTAAAATCCAAAACATTATTTGTAATAGAGTCAAGCTAAGTGGAATCCAAATCTTGCTAAGCGATAGAGGATAAAATACTAATAGAAGTACCTTCATCTACAATTGTGCAACGGACATTCTTACCATAAGCCTTCACAATGATTTGCAAAAGGGTAGAAGAGCAGAGAGGAGGCTTTGTCACTCTACTCCAATAAAAGGAAATAACCACAATACTTGGAGGGAGTTCCATGGAAGCGGATGAAATGCCCCCTTGTGTGGTAGAATATGAAGTAACAAGAAAAACCTGAGCAATATTTACTTCACTCTCTAAAGGTAGAGTGGGATTGACTGAATATGGAATCGGTTCAACCACTTGATCAACCAATGGTTCATCAACCTGAGTGATCTGTGTTTCACTCTCTAATGGAAGAGTGGGATTAACTATACTTGGAATTAGATCAATCACTTTGTCAACTCACGGTAAGTTGGGAGAAAGGTTACAGTAACTAGTTGAAAATTTCCGTTTAGAAACAATAAGGTTTTCCAACAATTTATAGGCTTCATCCATATGAGGTAAAAAGTGAGTTTTATGAATACCTTTGCATAACCTACAAGGAAACCTAACTTTACCATTTTTCCCTAGAACCTTAGAATCATTGGTTGATGAATCAATAGTAAGCTGATAAGAATTTTCAGAGCATACTTCCAAGACCTTAGGAATACTAGGACAATTTATAAGGAAGTGGTCACCCTTACAAATCTTGCAAAGGTATTTGGGCTTACAATGCATGTTGGAGGTTTCCTCAACATTATCAAACGTAACAACCATGGTTGGTTGATTTACTCCTTTCTTGTCTTGTTTCTTCTTCTTCTTCCCTTTCTTCTTCTTCTTAGCCACTCGGTTACTAGCATCAAGTATTTTACCAAGCGAATAAGAAGAAAGGGAGGAAGACATGTTGGGTGAAGAAGGTAAAGCGTCAAAATGAGGTTGGTGATGTTGAGATGGTGAACTTAGTTAAGGCAAAGAATCTAGTTGAGGTGGAACAATTTGAGTATTTATGGCTAAAGAAGTTGACAACAACCATACCGGTAAACCTATCATAAACTCAGGAAGAGACAACGTAGACATATAAGGAGGACTAACATTTCCAAAGTAAGGAAAAGGACTAGTATTCTCGTTATAAGGGGTTCCTTGGTTGGTAAATTATGGAACTGTTGAAATTAGATTCAACCCCAGGTCTACTAAAAGTGAATTTTAATTAATAATTTTAACAATTTATGATAGTTAAATTCACAATTGGTATCAATCAAAATAAAAAAGCAGTAAAAACTAGATACTAGGTCTAACAGGATACCAAGTTGTTGTGAACTACGGAATACCGGTTCCAGTACATGTAGACAATCTCCCTGAGTGATATGTTCAATGTATAAAAAAAACAAGGAGGTTGACTTAGTTACCTATGACAAATTTTCAAACTACAGGGGGTCTTTCGTTATACTTGAGAGTATGTGGAAGCTCTGTCCGTGTTAGTGCTTTATAGTGCATCCTATATGATAGGAAGCATTCTAATATACTTTTGATACATGGAGCACCACCCGATATACTCGAGGGTACATGGAGAATGATCCAATATACTTACATACATGGTATACCGACTACCCACATAATCTAACACAAACAATTAACGACAACTCCTATGTTTATATATGCCAGAACACGTCTTCTAACATAGATCTAGTAAATATGATGTGATTAATTAATGCCTTGGTAAACTTTAATTGATTTTATTGTTTCACCTTTCATTAAAGTTGATTTAATAGATTTGGTGTGTAGATTTTTACTGTAGATTAAACAACTTATGTGATATGCTAAAACACAAGACAAGAATCTACTCTACTCTTCAGCGGAAACCAAAATTGATCGATGAAAACAATAAGCAGAAAAGGAAGAATATCAATCACACATAACACAATATTTCTTTGGGGAAATAAACTGCTCAAAACCTCGACTATCTATTATGCATTCATCATAAGATATGAGAAGAAAATACAATGCTTGTTCAACCCAAACAATTCCTGCACTAGAACCATTTATCTCTCTGCTTCCTAGGCTGACTGTGGCCAACACTTAGCCAATTTACTAGCCTTCCAAGCCCCTACTTCCTTGCACAATTCCTGAGCGAATTAACCTCTATTTAATGTGGAAATTCCCTCTCCATATGTTATGCAACCAACTCACAAAGTAGAAGAAAAGATTGATCAACAACTTCAAAATCAACCTCTTTTACATTACACAAATGAACAATTCTTCGATGATTCAAATGAAAAAACCTCCTTTCTATATATAGGAGTCTAAGGGGTCACAATATAATCAAAGCCGACATAATAATAGTAATATAGGTCACAACAATAATAATAGTGGGCTTCTATGGGGCACAATAATAACAATATGGGGACTACATGGACACAACAATAACAATAAGGGGGTTACACTAATAACATTAAAGGTTAACGCTAGTAGTATAGGGACATAACATGCCCCTCTGCTCCAAAAAAGTGTTGTCTTCTACGCTTGAGTAGATATGGATGTTTCTGTATAAAATTATCATCCTCCCATGTGGAATCTTCAACATGTACGTTCTTCTACTTGATGAGATACTATGAATTTGATTGATTTCGTATTTGGTAGGTTCTTGATTTTGTGACTGCTTCATGTTCCAATATGATTTTTCCTTCCTCATCAATTTATGGCAATATTGTTTGAACTGGGAGCTTGTCACCTATAAACTCTTTAAGTATGAAACATGGATAACTTGGTGCTTTGGCGAAGTTGCAGGAAGGTCCAATTTGTATTCCATAGTGCCAATATTTTGCAACACCTTGTAAGGACCATATTACTTTGGTGATAATTTCTTATCCTTCTTAGCTTGTTTGAGGGACAATTTCTTGTATGATTGTAGCCGTAAAAATACCTAGTTTCCTACATCAAAACTTCTTTTGCTGCGATGTTGATTTGCATTTTGTTTCATTTGATTCTGTGCTAGAGTGAGGTTATCCTTTAAGAGCTGGAGAACTTGTTGTTGATGCTCGATGTAGTATTCCACTGCCTTAACCTTAGAATGATTGTCCAAAACTTTTTGGAGATCTGTATAATTAGATGATTTCATTGTTTGAACCTCTAGTGAACATAATGTGCAATTATGCCCCCTTGTTATTTCATTAGAAGATTTGTCACGCTGTTAGAGCTGATTATCTTTCCTGGTTTCCCTGTGATACCCCTTAATTCAACTTTCTTTCCTTCCCAAAAAAATTTCCAGAAAAGTTCTTGAAAATTAAAAGTGATAATATCTAAAGATTGTAACCATTGGACTCTTATTACAACATCAACACCACCCATTATAATGGAAAGCATTGGAATATTGAATACATATTCTCCCATGGGTAGCTTGATATTATGGCACTTTCCAGAGTAATTTATGGTTCCTCCATTTGTAACCATCACTTGACACTCTGGTGTTGGATATAGGAAGCAATTTAATTCCTTGGCTATCTTATAATGAATAAAATTATGGGTACTACCCTAATCAATCAACGCTATTACCTTTTTCTTTTTGATATGTCCTTCTATCTTGAGAGTTTGAGGAGTGGTAATTCCTGTCAATGCATTACAAGATATTGTCGGATGCATTTATTCTTTCTTTGGGGTTGGTTCTTGGTGTATATCCTCTTCTTTTGACGTTTCTTGTTCCTTTTCTTCCTCCTCTTCCCAATCTGTGTAAATTAATTTCTTCTCAACACACTTATGACCTTTAGTGTATTTTCTATCACAACTGTAACAAATCCATTTTTCTCTTTTTCGTCCAATTATTGTGGTGTCAACCTTGCAGGTTGTGGAAGGTTAGGAGAAACAACACTTCTATCTTTAAAGTTGTGGGTGGTAGGATTCCTTGTTTCCATAATTTTGATTTCAATTTTTCTTGCCAACCTGAATGTCTTCTATAATGAATCAGGTTCCCAAAGACAAACCTCATTTTGGATGTTATCCTTTAGAGTTCCTATGAATACATCAATTCTATGCTCACTTGGAATATCATTTACCCATATATTAAAATTTTGGAAGTCCTCAATGTGCTCCACCATTGAACCCTTTTATTTGAGGTTTATCAATTGGCTAAAGAAGGTGTTGCTTTTTGTATCTTCATAATTTGCTATCATTTCCTCTGTAAAAATTGACCAAGTGACAATTTGTTTATGAGAGGAAATCCATCGATACCATACAAACTGATTGGGTTCCAAATATAAAGTTAAAATGCGTACCTTTTGTGTGTTTTTCACATTATGGAGATCAAAATATTGCTCCATCTCTAGTATCCATGTTATAGGATCCTTGCCATCAAACTTCCTCATATTGATCTTTGGAATGTGGTGGGTCTTCAATGCAACATTAGAGTCTATGAAATCACGATTAACATTTCTTTTATTCTCATCTTGAGTTTCCTTTACTACCCTTTCGCCATTAGTAAGCATTTATTGTAGCAACTTTGTCAAATGTATCTTCAAACATTCCGTGTTTCCTTTAAGTTTTGATTCTATATCATCCATCTTAGCTTCCATTCCATAAACCATCCATCTTAGCTTCAGTTACTTTTTGTGAGAGCGAAATTTATATCACTTGGTCTCATAATTTTGATATATCATGTTGCGTTTCTTCCTCTTCTTCATGTGTCATAATAGAGAGTTCGGGTTGCTTACTGGTGTTTCCATTTTCTTTATTCGGGTCATCAATTAATGATAATTATGCTTCACAATTCCATTTGAATCACTTCAAACTACTTTCTCAAACACAACTTATGGAAATTTTAAAAAAAACTACACACCTTTTTTTTCCACTTTGTATGAGATCGATATTGAATGTGATGTATCTCTGTAATTTCGGATCTCCAAGGTCTGAAAATACGTCTTGTTGTAGCCCTCTGATTCCTCTTTCTAACCCCATAGGTATGATCGAAATTGGATTATTCAAGAAAACATTATACCCAATCTCCCATGATGACCTAATTATAGATTGATTCAGTAGAGAAAACTTGTATGAAGTGCCACGTGTCACTGTTTTGAACTTCGGCCCTAAAAACGATACCCAACAAAATAAGTCTGTCCTCTTTCTATCACGTTTTATTAAATTGGAATTTGATGCTCAGAGAGAGGGTTATCAAGGTCACCTGTTTGCAATCAAATTTGGGACCCTGCAAAAACCCTAACTTCCTTGGATCATATATTCGAAAATATAGTGAAACAAGATCTAAAATTTTTCAACACGATTTCTTATCAAATGGGTTTTAATTTTAGCTTTTGAATTTTCGTTGAAAAAATGTTATAGTGAAAATTACACGATAACCTATTTGAGATGGAATTCTGGAGCCTGCAAAAACCCTAACTTCCTCAGATCATATCTCCGAAAATATAGGGAGCAGGGGCAACCAGGTTTTCTCTCCCGACCCATTGCTGGGGTGTCCCAGCTAACATATCATAGGATCTAAAATTTGGACGTGAGGTTCATCAAATTTTTTGATCAAATGGGTTTTAATTTCAGTTTCTGAAACTTCGTAGAAAAAAAGATATAGCAAAAATTCCACGATGTCCTGTTTGTAGCAGCGAAACCCTAGAATCTAAAACTATGATACCAAATGTTATGCAACCAACTCAAAAAGAAGAAGAAAAGATAGCTCAATGACTTCAAAATCAACCTCTTCAAGGAGGAAACCTCCTTTACATTACTCAAATGAACAATTCTTCGATGATTCAAATGACAAAACCTCCTTTCTATTACACAAATGAAAAATTCTTCGATGATTCAAATGATAAAACCTCCTTTCTATATATAGGAGTATAAGGGGTCACAATATAATCAGAGTTGACATAACAATAGTAATGTAAGGGCACAAAAATAATAATAGTGGGCTTATATGGGGCACAATAATAACAATATTGGGACTACATGGACACAAACATAATAATAAGGGGGTTGCACTAATAACAATAAGGGTTAACACTAGTAGTATAGGGACCTAACACCATAACTGTGCAATCCAAACGTAGGTCCTCAACTGATTTCATGCACTATATGTACAACTCGGAAAATTATACAACTGATAGTACACTGTCCCTAAACTCTAATCTCAATTGGGTCTTCCTATGAACTAACATGGATGAGCTATTTATGAGTGACTTTTCAGTTAACTGGCGTGGTATTGGTGATGCACTAATGCATTACTCCACTACTAGACCTCTACTAGAACCTCCAACAGTTAGAACTAGTTTAACTGACTATAACTCAGTTAGACTGAGTTATCTAATTACAACTCAAAAGAACTCAGCCTGGGCCCCTAAAATTTAGGGGTCACTCTACATGACTCTATATATAATTCCAACTTGAATTTCCTAAGTCAATTAAGTCAATTAACTTAATTAACTATTACAAGTTGCTATGAAAATTATAATTACAATTTAATTCAAGGACAAACCAATTTCTAGATGCTATTTTTAACATTTCTTGTTTCTATTTTCAACACTCCCTCTCAACAAGAAAGGAATTCAACTTTACCTTGATCTGGTACCTTTGGAATGTTCTGCATGCAACACTTGTCAATGTTGTTGTTGCTACTACAACATCTGCAACTAAAAGCATCCAAATTGAATCAATATGATGCATTTGTCACCAAAGTCTTTGACTACTACTAGCACTGCCTTTGTCGACTGAAAAATTTGTGCTTCTACTAACTTCTGTGCCATCTGCGTTGCTGTCAACTCTGCTCTACACTCTGTCAGTGTCAGTATCTGCATACTTACATCAGGGATCAAAATTTGCTCTTTGCATTTTCATTTTAGGGGTCCCATATTGAAAATTTTACATCATTCCATTAGGTCATGTCAAATTGATCCACCTGTGATTGTCTTCTCTTCTGAAAATCCAAATTTCCCTCATAGAGTATACTTGCTAACCCTTCTTCAGATTGTCTTCAATCATGGTTTCATGTTCAATTTGCAATCATGTCTTCATTAGGTCACTTGGCATGTTTCATTAGGGTTTCCATTAGGTCATAGGGCATGTTTCGTTAGGTCTTAGGGTTCCATTTCCAAGGTCAAGATGCCTAATTTTAAAGTGTAAATAAAGGTCAGCAAGGGTATGAGGATGATGTATAAGTCAAGCATGATGGCTTGTAGGTCATAGCCACTGAAAAATTATCTTTTAACCTAATGTAATTTTCACCTCAAAAACATGTTTTTGAGGTGAAAATAGAGTATTTTGAGTTTATTTGTATTTCATATGTAATTTTAAGTCACTTTATGTAATAACTGATCCTAGCTGCACTAGAGCATCTCTCCTTACTGCAAGACAAAGAAACACTGCAAAAATCAGTTCAAGTTGAGCATTTATCCACCTACAAAGACACAAAGAAGAAAAAGGAATTAAAACATAGTTTTGAGAAGGACAAGAAACATTAGAAAGTGGGTTTCTCAAATGGAAAATCAAAATATACTCCTATTTAAGCTCCCACATTTCATTTCTAAGTTCATTATTCTCATTGGCAAGCAAGGAGTCAAAAAAAGTGAGAAGAAGAGCAAGCTTGAGTGAGTTTGGGGCGAAGGAAGTTTGGCGTTGCGCTTCTAGAGGGTGGTGCTGCATTTCTAGAGAAGTGGAGCAGTGGTCTTGTGAATTGGCAGAGCGGTGCTGCGCTTTTGAGGCAGACAAGTTGGTGCTACGTGTTGAAGGCTTGGCACTGCGTGTTGAGGCTGGCGCTGTGCATCTGGGAAAAATTCACAGTGTAAATTTACACTGGCGTTGCGCTTCCATGCTGGTGCTGCGCGTCTGGGCATCGACACTGCGCATTTGGGCACTGACATTGCACGTTGAGCAGGAAGGCTAGAAAAGCCTCAAAACTTCCAACAAACCTCAAATTTCTCTCTCTTTCCATCATTGCAAGTAAGTTTACATCCCTCACTTCAATTTTGGTTTGAAAATCAAACATCCTAAGCATCATTTTCCATGTTAAATATGAAACCCTAAATTTCCCTAGTGATGCCTAAAAACCTAAACTATCATTGTTTCTCCTATCACTCACTACAACTCTAAACCCTATCCCTATTTCCCTATCCCTAACCATTTATCCCTTTGTCCATATTCCATATTTCCCTAGCCCTTTTATCCCTCTTTCCCAAGGGAAATTTCTCAAAACAAGCCCTCCCTCTCATTTCATACTCCTTCATTCATTTCCTAGCCATAATCTCATCTCCCATCCCCTCATTCCTAAAAACGCTGTCACTCATTCCCTTAATACACCTCAACCTTGCAAACATGGACCAAGAGAACCGAGACTGTGAGGAGGAGTCAAATACATGCAGTGGCACCTCAGCAGGCAGAGCTAGGCAACAAAGAAAACCACACAAGGGAGGTAGGATTATTAGAGAAGAGCCATTAAACCTTAGGGAATTAGAGGCCTCTTAGTTGGCCGTTACACGTTTCAGATATCTTGGCTGCTATGAGTTCTGTGAGTAGCTAGAGAGAGTTCAATACCACCCAGAGCTCACTAGACTTTTTGTAGCCCATCTTCAGGACAACAGGGTAACTCTTGCTGGGGTGGCTTTCACAGTTTCACCTTCCATCATTTCAGATGCCACTAGGATTCCAAATGTAGGGGAGAAGTGGTACAAGGCCCAGGACCTGGATGAGCACTACTACGAGCCTTATATCAAACCCCAATACAGAAATGAGGTGAAGAGACTTTTTCCTTTCAGATTTCTCGAAGACAAATATGTCCCCATGATGAAAATGATCATGAAGTATTTCACTTGTGAGGGAAAATTCTCCAGGTTGTACATCTACCACATCAGGCTCCTCATGCATTTTACCAGGGTGAGGATGTTAAACCTCCCGTACTTCTTGTTCAAGAATATTGAGAAGATGGCTCATTCTGTCCAGAAGAAGCCATACCCTCAGCAGATGAGCAACCTCTATCACTATTCCCTGATCAAGATCATTGTGCTTCATCATCTCAGTCTCCTCAACATCTCTTGCGAGACCTTTATTTCTCATGATATCTTCCGGGGTCCTCAAATTCCTCCACTAGTGTCTCAAGAAGCAAGAGTACCTTCTGGCAGTGTTCAGGTGAATGAGGAGGCCAAGGAGACTAGAACTGATGAGGTGCCCATTTACATGACCTATCAAAGAGGCACTAGGAGATTATTTGTAGCTGATAGGCAAGTGTTTTCACGATGGGAGGTGGAAGGGAATTTTCCTTCTTCATAATCTCATAGGCAAATGCTAGCTCCACAGGATGTGGAAGGGGCTTTGCCTTCTTCATTGACACAGTAGGTAAGGGTGCAACAACTGCACAAAGGGAAGGAAAAGATGCCAGAGCAGAGTCTTGATGATGAGGAGGAAAGGGACTTTGACTTGAATGAGCATGATGAGTTGGAGCAATGGTATACCCATCATGGAGTTGAAATCATTGACTTAGAGGCTCAGGACGAAGAAACCATCAAAGACATCATCATACAAGAAAGGGAAGCTCGAGTACAAGCTTTGGCGAACAATTTGGAGACGGCCAAATATGTAATCACATATTTGGAGCAAGAAAACAAGCAATTGAGTGACAAACAAGTCCTCATGGAGTTGGAAATGCTCAAGATGAAACGACAAAGTGGCAAAGAGGCACAAGTCACTTTGACTCTTATTGAGAAAGATATAGAAGATGATAGAGAGAGTTTGCTTGAGAGGGTCAACTTTCACCTTGAGAAGCTGCTACAGAAGGCCAATAGAGACAATCAGATGATCAGACACATGGCCTATCATTACAGGACCTAAAACAAGATTTGCAATATGAGGGTCAGGAAAATGAAAACTAGGGTAAGGCGGGCCTTGAAAGGAAAAAAGGAGGAGGATAGGCTTAGGATGCTTGCTGAAGTTTTCTTGGCTCATTAGGACACTTGATGATGGTGCTTCTCACCGATTTTGTGCAACTTTTGAGGAAATTTTGTCACTTGCAAATTTTTGAAATTCTACACACAGGAAAACGACCTAGACGCACAACGCCATCGACGTTGTGCTTTTCCTAGGGGCACTCAATGAAGAAATGTTTTAAATTTTTGGATTCAATGATGAGGACATGCACCCTAGAAATTTTCAAAGTTTTTGGGGCAGAACTAGTCCACCAAAAGGTCACAAAACACCCTAAAAATGACCTTTCTATCACTTTTTGGACACACAAAAGAAACCTTGGGACAATCAAGTTTTGAGGAGTCAAATGAGCTTCAAATGTAGAAATTCTAGGTGTTTTGGAAAGTATACTTGAATACCTTTCCAATGAGATATCATGGGCTCAATTTGGATGTAGGGAAGGCCTCCAAGAGGGACCTGAAAGTGGCCCTGCGTGTTGGGCCAGTGGCGCTGCACGCATGGCAGATTTTGCTCAGGAGGCATATTTTTCCCATTTTTGACTAGGTCCTTGGATTCTCTCTCATGGATGATGATTCACCATTGTAAATGATGACATGACATGTAGTTATGATATATAAATAGTAATAGATGGTAGATTCATTGCCTTAGAAGTTAGTTTGAGCTCAAATGAATTAGTTTTTCACTTTTAAAGGCAAGTTGTTGATGATGCCTATATTCCTGTTTCTTGTTCAGCAGTAGTTAGATTAGCTCCTCATATTAAGGGTTCGAACCCTGAGGATTGGAGGAGGTTGAATTCATGTCTATATCTTCTTCTTCTTTCTCATTTTAAAGGGTTGGACTCAGTTGGATGCTTAGACTTTGATTGTACACCTTTTGTAAGCAGTTTGGCAGGAGATTAATAAGAATTGCAACTATTTTTATGGGATCCATGTGGTATGAGTTTTAGTATAGTTTCTTCTTTTGTAATCATATGTTAATATGTTTTGTATGGTTCTTTAATCATTTCATTGCTTCTAGTTGGATGTTTTTAAGTTGATAGGCGGAATTCATTGCATCAATGCTTTACCTTGGGAAACCATTCATCATTTCATGTTTTCTGCAGTCTAGGAAGGATCCATGGTTTCAAATGCATTTATTAGCTTCTCACCAGTCTAAAACATCTCACCCCGTCAAGATCTTGAGTGCTAAAGCCTATGCCTACCTTGCCCCATTGAACACTCTGCAATTCTGACCTAGTTCCCTAGACCTAAACTGTCCAATTCCTCCTGATCCAGCAAAAACCCTACAAAATCCAATAAAAATTTTGTGCTACTATACCTAGCCTAAAATCCTTTACCTGATCCAGTCATGGCTGAGATCCTTACAGAGAGAGCCCTCTCCCAGCCTAGTAGGGCTAGCTACTTGGATAAGCGTGGTTTGTGGTTACCCTGGCATTGCCTTCCTTTAGCTTGAGGTTCAATCCAGGTGATAACATAGTGGCGACTCCACTGGGGAACGAAATACTAATCACCCCGGTAATATCTTTCATTTGAATTCTTAGGCTTATGGATGATGTGGTTTAGAATTTACTAGGCTAAATTGGAAAGTTGTAAAGTAATATATAAAACTTTGAAATTTGAGCACACTGACTTTGAGAAAGTACACTAGGGCCAATCCCGAGCAAAATCTAGCCCCAGTAGTGGATAATCCTAACTTGATTTCAAGAAGACTCAAAAGACAAGAAACTTTAGTCAGTCCCACACCTTCGATAAGAGTAGATTCATGCCCTGATGAGTCGTTGTTTTTAGAAGATCTCCCCTTTGATTTGGCATTTAACCTTTCTCGATTCAGAACCAGGTCTGAAAGTGAACTTGATGATATAGTTCTAGATCTGAAGTTTATTGCAGATATTGAATTCCAAAAGGAAAACGGGTTAATTGATGAGTATATCCTAAATTCTCCTCAATCATCCCTCACTATTGCTAAGATCCCTGAGCTTTCTGGACCAGTTTCCACTACCCTCAGTTCATCGCTATTCACTTCAACTTCTGAAGTCCATTCCCAACCTCCATTCATACTTGCACTTCCCCATCAACCTATCACTCCCCATCACTCACCTATTCCTCCTAGTTCTCCATCAACTACTCCATCAACCCCTAGTAGCCCAATCCTTGTTTTAAATCCACCTCGAGTTATGGCTGCCCGATATGCACCCCTTGTTTTACCTCAGAATCTTGGTGCCATGCTCACTGATTATCAAACCAAGATACCTTTCTTTGATGCCACTCAAACCATTACAACTCAAAAACATGTTGATAGAATGAATGATTTCTTTGACCTCCATGAAGTAGAAATTGAAGATGTTGATGAGATTGTTTGTACAAAGCTTTGGAGGTGAAGTTAAAAAATGGTTTAGAGCTTTAGCAACATCTTCTATCACCACTTTACCAATCCTCCATAGGCAATTCATGGATCAGTGGGAGGTGAAGAAGAATCCACTTCAGATTTTGTCCGAGTATGAGAACATCAAGCCACATTAAGCCAACATTAAGCCACCCTAGGGATTGGCTTTGATCAAATTTCCAGATGGTTTCGATGCTGATATGGCATATTAGTTGCGGGAACGTGATCCTACCACACTATAAGACATGCAAAAGAATGCAATGAGTGTACAAGCAAACTTGCTGACCAAAAGAGCAAGAATGAGATCAGAGAAAAGAGTGACAATAAAAGAAGAAGCAACTACTTTAGATGTAAAGATGGATACATTGATTCGAACCGTGGAAAGGATGGTTGACTGGTTAACCATCAGTGATAAACCTGAACCAACAATCCAGAATCCAAATTTTAGAGGACAATAGTAGCCCCAATTCCGAATCAAGCAGAGAGAACAAAAGGCCCTAGAGCAACCAGCGCAACAACAACAGATTAGAACTCCCACAACAGATTAGAACTCCCTTATAGGAGAATTATGTTCAAGGAATGGAAGAAGAAGATGACGAAGATCCGATAATTGAAACAAATCACTTTTTTACTGCTGATGCATGCCTATATTTTTGACTGAAGATGAAGAATATGTAGAAGTTCCAGACATACAAAGGGATGAAGATTACATCTTAGCAAATGATGTGGTTTTGGAGGTTGAATCTGATGATTATCAATGTGGTTGTATGAATGTTTTGTCTTCACAACAGAGGCAATAATCTTTAGGGAGCAGAGATGTACCGATCAATCCCATTCAAAAAAGAAAGGATGTGCAATCCAAAAATGATTGCTCAAACATTCAGAAGAAAGGGAAAGAGCTTCCTGATCCGAGTCCCAACAAAGTGCCATCAACAAGTGTCACTCCAAATGAGAAGAGAAATCAACAAAAAGGTAATGCAGTGAAAGATCAAGCAGATAAGAAGGACATTGGTGTCAAAGAGGTAGAAAAAATTTCACCCTTTAATTTAGAAAGTGAAATTGCTAAATTGAAAGTGTCCATTCCTTTGACTGAGCTGGTTAAGAATAGCAATTATATACACCATGTATCTCGAATTTTTCAAATATATCCTTTGTCAGACATGGCGAATGTCGAAGATGATCATCCTGAACTCATTTTTGGCCCAGACATAGAAGGTCAGCCCAAAGATAGTGAAGTCCCTCCCTTTTATTTGAGTCTTAGACTGCATGAGTACATTCTCCATAATGTCATGTTAGATTCCGGAGCTTCCCACAATTTGATTCCTAAAGCCATTATGGAAAAGTTGGGCCTGGATATCACCTAGAAATATCATTATTTGTACTCTTTTGACTCTGGTAGAGTTCATTGCATTGGTCTCATCAACTATATGGTGGTTTCTTTAGATCAAATCCCAGCCAAAAATGTTTTGATGGATGTGGTAGTTGCTGATATATTGCCTCGATTTAGTATGCTCTTATTTAGATCGTGGGGTGCTAAACTCAAAGGCACTTTACAACTTGACTTCTCTTATGCTACCATCCCTGTTTTCGGCCAATTGAGGAAGTTGTACTGGGAAAAGAAAATGAAGTACATGATCACTAGTAAAGAGAAGCCTGTGAATCATCCAATAAATGTTGTACATACTGATTTAGAGTCCTTTTTTTTGTACTCTGATAGTGGATTGAATGATGTAGGTATTCAGCTTATAGAAGTAGATGATGTATAAGAAATTTTAGAGAATTTTAGAGCAGTTCTTATTCAAGAAAAAGAAAAAATAGCAAGTTCTTTTGAGAAGCCCACACAACAGCAAAAGGTTAGCAAAGAGCATAAAAATGAAGTAACCAGCCAAGGTAAGGTAGAGAAGGAAAAAAAATTTCAGCATCTAGAAGATGAAGCTGACCTTTGGAGCATGGACTTCGATGGTGCTATGGGTAAGGATGGTGCTAGTATTGGAATATGGATTTGAATCCTTGCTTTCCAGCCTGCCAAAGTTCCAAGTAATGTTAGAGTATGTTCCTGCAAGTTAGCTTTTGATTGCTCTATTAATGAAGTGGAGTATGAGGCTTTGATTACAGGTCTTAAAGTCTTGAAAAAGCTCAATGCGAAAAGAATTTCAGTTTATGGAGATTCAGAGCTGGTAATTAAATAGGTAAAGGGAGAATATCATGCAAAGCATTCGAGGATGAGGGCCTACAGAAATACAGTTCTGGATATTTTGAGGATGTTTCATGAATATACCTTGACAGTAGTACCCCGAACTCAAAACATCATTGCAGATTCACTCGCCATTGCGACTAACAATTTGAAGATTCAAATGAATTCTAGTAACAAATTTGAAATTCATATCAAACATAGACCTACTATTCCTGATAATTTGAGGTATTGGCAAGTGTTTTGGGATGATAATGAAATTAATTCCTTTTTATAGAATGAAGGGAATTTTAAGAATGATTCCATTGATGATTATTGTGATTCTGATTAACAAGATCTTGAGGTAAATCAGATGGAGGTTTTACAACTAAAGGATAAAGTTATTCCTAGAGGTCTCATATCTTTGGAGGAGATTTTTGATCAGGATGATGTGGCAAGAAAATTGACCTTGATTCCTACAGAAAAAGAAGTTGAAGATGTAAATCTTGGAATAGCTGACAAGCCCAAGCTTGTAAAGCTATCAAAATCATTGTCTCCTGAAGTAAAGGCTAAGTATGTTAGATTACTTTCTGAATTTTTTGATGTCTTTGCTTGGGATTATTCAGATTTGAAGGTGTATGACAAGGATATCATTCAACATACTATTCCTATCAAGTTGGATCAAAATCCCTTTAGACAGAAGTTGAGAAGGATCAATCGAAAGCTACTGCCATCCATCAAGAAAGAGGTAAATAGATTGTTTAAAGCTGGCATCATTGTTCCAATTAGATTTTCTGATTGGATTTCAAATTTGGTCCCGGTATGAAAGAAGACCGAAGAAATAAGATTGTGCATATATTTCCAAAACCTCAACAAAGTATCCTTAAAGGATAATTACCCACTTCCTAAGATGGACCATATTATGCAAAGAGTAGTTGGAGCATCATGGATGTCACTACTTGATGGTTACTCAGGCTATAATCAGATCTCGGTGCATGAAAAGACCAAGACAAAACTACCTTCACAACACCTTGGGGAACTTTTCAGTATGCCAAAATGCCATTTGGATTGAAGAATGTCGGAGCCACTTTTCAGCGGGCAATGGACATAGCTTTTGCTAAAGAGAAGGATGTTTTATTGGTTGTTTATTTGGATGATTTGACATATTTTTTGGTTCTGATGATGAGCACTTGCACCACTTGAGGATTGCCCTTTATAAATGTAGGAAGTTTAGGATTTCTCTAAACCCGAAGAAGAGTCTTTTTGCCATGGATGAGGGTAAAATCCTTGGTCATATCATTTCTAAATATGGTATTCGCATTGATCCTTCAAGGGTGGAGGCAATCCAGCTATAGAATTTCCGCGCAACAAGAAGGAGATTCAAGCTTTCAATGGTAAGATGAATTTCTTACGCAGATTTATACCCAATTTGGCTGAGTATTTACGTGAAATAACTAATATGTTGAAGAAGGATTGTTGGACACCTAATCCTTAATGGGTTAGTGTGGAATCCGAATAGACAAAGTAGTCCAAGAGACCTTGGGATGTGGAACCCAACGGTCACATAATGTACTATAAATGTATATCTCTTGTTAATAAAAATTGCACTCTCATGATTTATCATTCATATTTCTCTTGCTGCCCATGTGTGTTTAACATGGTCTCAGAGCTATGATGTGTGGTCTGTGTAGTTTTCTTCCTCACAGTTTATGCCTTAGGTAGAAAAAGAAAAATAAAATAAAATTAGCATGTTGTTATTCCCCGCGCAACTGGTCTGAGCTGCCTTGAATAGTGCTGGCCTAGTCTTCATTACCTGACCATTTATTTTATTAGCTGAGCGCATCAAATCTGCAACTAGGCAATGTATTCCTACCTGTGGCCTATCAAAGTCTGCGCACTGGTGTAACTGGTATAACAACGCTGAAATTTACCATTATTCTCTGACAAGACTGTGAATTTAGACTGTTGGGCTTCCATATACGTGGCTGGCCTCCATACACTGCCCTCTTCACGTCGCTGGCCTCATAGACATTTTAGATTCTCTTGTAACTCCTATTTTCTGCCCATATTTCAACACTGACCTCCCTGACCTGGTAGGAGCGTTCTCTGCGTTTTTCTGAATGTTGTATACACGTTGGATCTGTAATCTGACATTAGATTTACGTTTGGAAGGTGAAACGGTTCCCAAATTGTGAACGACCTTGAAGGCCTCTCCAACGATTCCCATGATGACTAGAAACTGATGAGATAATTTAATGGTGTGAGAAGGAAATGGTCAAGCTGGGAATGTGAATGGAAATGGCATCTTCACGATGCTTCATGTGAGAGTGGTGCAGTGGAAGAGTTGAATGCTGCTTCGATTAAGGTATATGAACGTTGTTCTATATACGCAGTCTAGAAGCTGAGTTTGAAGACTCGCTCAAAATTCCAGAAGCTATTCCAGTGGTGCGTAAATGGTACACTGTTCGTGCAATGGTGAAATGCCATGAGTTCGTGTGCCCTCAGCCCCCATCGATCCCGTGACGATTTTGGAGGAGCTATGTATATCATGTGATGATGTGAAGCCATGATATGCTGCATAAGTCTGTATGCACATTGTATAAGTTTTGAAGGCCGTGAATCCCATTTGAAAGTTGTAAGCTCATTCAAATTGACCATGTGCGATGGTCGTGTTCAAATGTTGCTGGCGGTGTTCAATTACTCCTGCATTAATGATCGAATTTGGTGTGCTTGTTATATAATTCTGGTGCATTAATAATTCAAAGGCCTGACATGTTTTAATACATGCATTTTTAGCCATGCTGCTCAATCCACTCCCAATCCACTGCACTCCCCAGTCTCGCAATACCACTCTCACATAGAACAAATTTTCCTATTTGCAACATCTTGCAGCAGATCTATCTGCCAAAGTTCCAGCTCGAGGGGACTTTTCTGATAAAAACATTTCCCACGCTCGCCATGAAGCCATGGATAAATCTAGCATCACTTCATCAATCAGAGAGCATTAACCATATGTTGTCTCAATTATTGGTATTAGTCCTAGTTTAATGTTGTCTCTAGTCATTGATATTAGTCATACTTTTACGCTCTCTCCATTCATTGATATACCATTGTTTTCTATTTTATACAAAGTGGCTTCTATTGTATAACACTGCGCTATTTTTAACAATGTCCTCAAACTCATACCTCCATATGTATTAACCATACACTGTCCATATACCACCGTTGTCCATTCAAGTAACGCTATCTCATGTGACTTTAAGTAATGTTGCCTCCATATCACATTGTGAGTTTCCACCTAATAGTGTCACGGTAAAGGGCCCTCACATTATGTTGTGTTCTCTAATTATGATTGCTTCCATACGCCATTAACGAGGAGAAACAAAAAGGATTTATTATTTGGATTTGGCACCTTGAGCTTGGAAACAAGAGCTTCCTTAATTCAAGCTATACGGTTGATGAAATTTTTTGACGGAGGCTACACAAATTTTGGAGCTCTACAAGTCGGATTTCTAGTTTGGTACGAATGTAGGAGGCGTGGTTATATATATTTGAGTTATATGAGGTGCTAAGTTGATGTTCACCTCAGACACTATCCGCGCTAAAATTATTCATCCTGTTCTTTGAGGGCGTAGACTCACTACAGGGTTCGAGGAGCAGTGCCAGACCATTGGATCATTGATACTGTGGACTGATCGTGATAATCTCTGTCACATCATGGTGAAAGATTCCAGGTAGGCAACATCGTCATGATATTTTGACACAAACCTGTACATTATGAAAATAGTTGTGTTCGAATTTCCATGAAATTATTGCTACGGAGTGGAGGGTTCTACTTTCCATGAAATTATTGTTTCAGAGTGGAGGGTTCCACTGTCAGTTCGAGAATCAAAACACTTTGACTTATGATTGTTTTATCCAGAGGGACTGTTAACAGCTATACAGTTTGCTAAGTATTTGGACATGTAAGGAGGTCTATCACTGTTGTTTCAGCATGCTAGAGACTCATTCCAATGCCTATGACCTAAGCAAGTGTTGGAGCAGCATTTTGGGTCTGAAAGTCCTTGCTGGAATTTACTCTCATTGCTTATCTTCATTGCCAGAAAGTGGCAAGATCAGAGAATTGGGTTATAATTGTTGAAGTTTTGATAGCCATCATTTCTGATTTGAAAGTGAAGGAGTATTTGAAGGATCCAAGCAAGTTTGCAGTTGCTGCTGCCCCAGTTGTGGTATTAAAACTCATTATAGTCTCTGTCTACATATATATGCATTGATTCCTTGATTCATTTATTGCACATTTATAAAGGATTTTTCTGTGTCTTTGTACTGTGAGTGGGTGTTACTTTTACTCATTGGATCATAGTTGTGATCAGTTAAAAAAAAAAGGATATAATTTTGACAATGGAGAATATGGCTCGAATTACTGAAATATTAGAGTTCTTAAAAACTCTGATACATTCCTCTAATCATGATACATTAAAAGTCAGCAAAGTTTCTCTCACAGACATTTAGGTCTATATACAAAATGCACAAGAGAAAATTAATTTTTTGCAGCTTGAAACTACAACAAGAAGAACTAAAACAGAAGAGTCATTCTAAACATGTTTCTGTTCAGAACATTGAGACTGCAGCCCATCAAAAGCCCATCATCAGACCTTGGGAACAACTTGTCTACAAGAAGCACAAAACTAGTCTTGGATATGAGAAGGACTTGTCCTTTCATATTCCAGACTACTCAAAGCCCATTTAGTTTCATAGTGCTGGATTCATTCATGACAATTCACCTACTCCTCATGACAGTTCAGCTTCAGCTGTTCCAGACTCTGCCCCTCTTCCACAACAACAACAATAACAACAACAACAGATTGTGAAATGCCAATAATGTGACCGAGTTGGCCATTTGAAAGATCATTGTTTTTATCTTCATCCATGTAAGCATTGTCATAAAACAAGTCATTCTTCAAACAGATGCTTCAGAAACAAACACCCTGCAAGAACAAAGATTCATCTTGGATGGATCGCTTCTTAGTAATGGGCATCAACAACCAAGAAGATATTCCAATCACATGTCAGAACTTCTTCTAGAGTATTGAACAGTCTTGCAGTTGAGTTTTCTCCATCACCTCACCTTGTATCTGACAGGGGGGGAAATGATGGTCATCTACTAGTTTCATAGTCACATCAAGCGAGCCTGAGTCACAACCTGCCACACCAGTTTCAGAGTTGTAGCCAGAAACGAAGATGCCCGTGAACATGCCTTCAGTTGGCAATCTGTGACACTTCCTCTAGCAGAAGACTTCAACTTCTTGCCAGTTTCGGAAGAATTCCAGGAACAAAATTGAGAACACTTCCTCTAGCAGAAGACTCCAACTTCTTGCCAGTTTTGGAAGAGTTTCCAGGAATTGCATTAAGCATTCCAGAGTTGGTTCATCCTTAAACCATCACGGTTGAGACTTCCCTTTTCAGGTTGAAGTTCTCCCTTTTATGTGGGGTGAGACCTCCCTTTATTGGTTGAAGGTTTCCCTCTTCAAAACAATAGGAGCACTTCCTCTAGCAGAAGACTTCAGCTTCTTGCCAGGTTTGGAAGAGTTCTGGGAATTGCACTAAGTGTTCCAGTGTTGGTGGTCATCCTTAAACCACCGCCCTTTATACCAACATTTCAGAGAGCACATTCAGCCTAGTGTTGCCATGCATTTTTTTGCATATTTTGTATTACAACTCTCTTCTTGGACTCACACATAACCCTTCGGATTAAAGGGGGGAATGTTGGACACCTAATCCTTAATGGGTTAGTGTGGAAGCCGAATAGACAAAGTAGTCCAAGAGACCTTGGGATGTGGAACCCAACGGTCACATAATGTATTATAAATGTATATCTCTTGTTAATAAAAATTGTGCTCTCATGATTTATCATTCATATTTCTCTTGCTGCCCATGTGTGTTTAACAAGGACCACACAGTGAAATGGACCGAGGATGCCATGAAGTCATTCAACTATGTAAAGTTTGCTTTAACCACAACCCTAGTCTTGATTATTCCTGATTATACTCATGATTTTATTATCTTTTCATTCGCGTCTAAGCACACCATGGCTACAGTATTGATGCAAAAAAGAGATTAGGTGGAGCAACCCATTGCTTTTTTTAGTAGGACTATTCGAGATGCTGCCTTACAGTACAATATCATTGAAAAATAAGCACTGGCTCTTATAAAAGCATTGAAGGATTTCAGAGTATATATTCTACATTCACATACTATAGTCTATGTTCGTAATGCAACAATCATGTATGTTCTTATGCAAACTGATCCAGAGGGAAGAAGAGGTAAGTGGATAGCAGCAATGTTGGAGTATGATCTTGAGATTAAGCCTACCAAACTGATCAAAGGAAAAGGCTTGGCAAATCTGATGGCAGAATCAAATCTGCATGCTCTAGACATAAATCTTATTGCAGCAATGTCAGAGGACGAAGATGGTGGCTCACTCATTTAGGTATCAGAAATGTTTCTCAAATCACCTTGGTATTCTGATATAGTTTATGTTCTTCAACATCTTTTTCCACCTCCTAAAATTTCAAGAAGTAAATGTAGATCACTTAAACTCAAGTCTGCAAAATTATGCATTTTAAATAGTGCTCTTTATTGGAAAGATCTGGGAGGAGTTCTTCTTAATTGTTTGGTTGAAGATAAAGCTCAACAGGTAATGAATTATTTTCATAGAGGTGATTGTGGTGGTCATTTGTTTTGGAAAACAATAGCTAACAAAGTGTTGAGAGCAGGATATTATTGGTCGAATTTGTTTTCAGATTTGTATAAGACAATGACGGGCTGCCATTATTGCCAAGTTTTTCAAGGAAAACAGAAGTTTCTTCCTCTTCCTTTGAAACCAGTCGAAGTAAATACACCTTTATAGCAGTGGGGACTTGATTTCATAGGAGAAATCCATCCTACATCATCAACACAACACAAATGGATCTTGACACCTACCGATTACTTCACCATGTGGATTGAGGCCATTCCAACAAGGCAAGCCACAGACACGATAATTATCCAATTTTTAGAGTCTAATATCTTGTCTCCTTTTGGGTGCCCTCACAAGATTATAACAGATAATGTAGCAGCATTTAAGTCCAAGAAGATGGTTGAGTTTTGCAACAAGTACAATATTACATTGGGCCATTCCACGACATACTACCCGCAAGGCAATGGATTGGCTGCATCATCAAATAAGTCCTTAGTGAACATCATCAAGAAAATGTTGGAGGCAAACAAGAAGAATTGGCATTGAAAGCTTGTTAATGCCTTGTGGGTCGACAGAGTGAGTAGCAAGAAACCCATAGGTATGTCGCCTTTTGAGTTAATTTATGGTACTGATACAATATTTCCTACATCACTAGCAGTCCCGGTCACGAGATTGTTACAGGAAGCTGGCAGCGAAGAGGATGATATTCAACGAAGAATTAATCAAATGATTCCCCTTCAAAAAACAAGGGAAGAGGTTTCCCAAAACACTTTCCAGTTGCAAGAGAAGATAAAGAAGATTTATGACCGCAAAACCAAAGCAGAAAAGTTTTAGCTCGAAGATGTAGTGCTGCGGTGGGATGCATGGAATGAGGAAAAGGGAAAGCATGTAAGTTTGACAATTTATGGAAAGGACTGTATAAAATCTCAGCTTATCGGGGACATAATGCATTTTTGTTGAAGGAAATGGATGGTCAAGATTGTTCAGGAGGGCCAGTGAATGGTAGGCTCCTGAAGCACTACTACTTTTGAGGTTGCTCCCTGAATTTACTTCACCTTCATTGTATATACCTGTTTGATTTTCATTGCAAAATTTCAAGTACACTATCATCTAAGCTTGGGGCCCAAAGTGAAAGCTATAAAGTTTGAATGATTAGTGTGAAGTTTGGTTGATTTGGTTTCTAACTCAAGTTTAGAGTCGGTTTGGTTGTGAGTTATTTTTCAGTTTGTATTGAGTCATTTTTCACTTTTTGTTGTGACTGTATTGCCTAATGGATGAGGCACTTGGTCTACGGTGTTCTTGACACCTCCAAGGAGCTTCCATCCCCAATAAGGCCAATGTTAGTGTCAATATCTGCATACTTCCATCAGGGATCGAAATTTGCTCTTTGCATTGTCATTTTAGGGGTCCCATACTGAAAATTTTACATCATTCCATTAGGTCGTGTCAAACTAATCCACTGATGGTTGTCTTCTCTTCTGAAAATCCAATTTTTCCCTCATAGAGTATACTTTTTGACCCTTCTTCAGTTTGTCTTTAGTCATGGTTTCATGGTAAATTTGCAATCATGCCTTCATTAGGTCACTTGGCATGTTTCATTAGGGTTTCCATTAGGTCATAGTGCATGTTTCATTAGGTCTTAGGGTTTCGTTTCCAAGGTCAAGATGCCTAATTTTAAAGTGTAAATAAAGTTCAACAAGGGTATGAGGATGATGAATAAGTCAAGCATGATGGCTTGTAGTTCATAGCCACTGAAAAATTATCTTTTAACCTAATGTACTTTTCACCTCAAAAACATGTTTGTGAGGTGAAAACAGAGTATTTTGAGTTTATTTGTATTTCATATGTAATTTTAAGTCACTATTTGTAATAGCTGATCCCAGCTGTACCAGAGCATCTCTCCTTGCTGCAAGACAAAGAAACACTGCAAAAATCAGTTCAAGTTGAGCATTTATCCACCTGCAAAGACATAAAGAAAAAAAAGGCATTAAAACAGAGTTTTGAGAAGGACAAGAAACATTAGAAAATGGGGTTTTCAAATGAAAAATCAAAATCTACTCCTATTTAAGCTCCCACATTTCATTTCTAAGTTCATTATTCTCATTGGCAAGCAAGGAGTCAAAAAAAGTGAGAAGAAGAGCAAGCTTGAGTGAGTTTGGGGCGAAGGAATGTTGGCGCTGCACTTTTGGAGGGTGGTGCTGCGCTTCTGGAGGGTGGCGCTGCGCTTCTGGAGGGTGGCACTGCGCTTCTGGAGAAGTGGAGCAGTGGCGCTGCGCGTTGGCAGAGTGGCGCTGTGCTTCTGAGGCAGACAAGTTGGCGTTGTGCGTTGAGATCGGTGTTGTGCATCTAGGAAAAATTCACAGTGTAAATTTACACTGGCACTGCGCTTCCAGGGTGGTGCTGCGCGTCTGGGCACCAACGCTGTGTGTTGAGCAGGAAGGCTAGAAAAGCCTAAAAAACAAAACTCAAATTTCTCTCTCTTTCCATCATTGCAAGTAAGTTGACATCCCTCACTTCTATTTTGGTTTGCAAATAAAACATCCTAAGCATCATTTTCCATGTTAAATATGAAACCATAGATTTCCCTAGTGATGCCTAAAACCCTAAACTATCATTGTTCCTCCTATCACTCACTACAACTCTAAACCCTATCCCTATTTCCCTATCCCCTATCCCTTTATCCCTATTCCATATTTCCCCAACCCTTTTATCCTTCTTTCCTAAGGGAAATTTCTCAAAACAAGCCCTCCCTCTCATTTCCTACTCCATTCATTTCCTAGCCACAAGCTCATCTCCCATCCCCTCATTCTTAAAAACACTGTCACTCATTCCCTTCATACACATCAACCTTCTAAACATGGACCAAGAGGACTGAGACTATGAGGAGGAGGCAAACACAGGGAATGACATCTCAGCAAACAGAGCTAGGCAACAGAGAAAACCACACAAGGGAGGTAGGATTATCAGAGAAAAGCCATCAAACCTTAGGGAATTGGAGGCCTCTTAGTTGGTTGTTACATGTTTCAAATATATTGGCTGCTATGAGTTCTGTGAGCAGGTGGAGAGATTTCAATACCACCTGGAGCTCACTAGACTTTTTGTAGCCCATCTTCAGGAAAACAGGGTAACTCTTGCTAGGGTAACTTTCACAGTTTCACCTTCCATCATTTCAGATGCCACCAGGATTCCAAATGTAGAGAAGTGGTACAAGGCCCAAGACCTGGATGAGCACTACTACGAGCCTTATATCAAACCCCAGTATAGAAATGAGGTGAAGGGACTTTTTCCTTTCAGATTTCTCGAAGGCAAATATGTCCCCATGATGAAAATCATCATGAAGTATTTCACTTGTGAGGGAAAATTCTCCAGGTTGTACACATACCACATCAGGTTCCTCATGCATTTTACTAGGGTGAGGATGTTAAACCTCCCGTACTTCTTGTTCAGGAATATTGAGAAGATGGCTCATTTTGTCCAAAAGAAGCCATACCCTCAGTAGATGAGAAACCTCTATCACTATTCCCTGATCAAGATCATTGTGCTTCATCATCTCAGTCTCCTCAACATATCTTGGGAGACCTTTATTTCTCATGATATCTTCAGGGATCCTCAAATTCCTCCACCAGTATCTCAAGAAGTAGGAGGAACTTCCAGCAGTGTTTAGGTGAATGAGGAGGCCAAGGAGACTAGAACTGTTGAGGTGCCAATTTACATAACCTATCAGAGGGGCACTAGGAGATTATTTGTAGCTTATAGGCATGTTTTTTCTCCACGGGAGGTGGAAGGGACCCTTGCCTTCTTCATTAACTCATAGGCAAATGCTAGCTCCACAAGATGTGGAAGGGGCTTTGCCTTCTTCATCGACAGAACAGGTACGGGTGCAACAACTGCACAAAGGGAAGGAAAAGATGCCAGAGTAGAGTCTTGATGATGAGGAGGAAAGGGACTTTGACTTGACTGAGCATGATGAGCCAGAGCAGTGCTATACCCATCATGGAGTTGAAATCATTGACTTAGAGGCTCAGGACGAAGAAACCACCATACAAGAAAGGGAAGCTCAAGTACAAGCTTTTGTGGGCAATTTGGAGAGGGCCATATATGTCATCACATATTTGGAGCAAGAAAACAAGCAATTGAGTGACAAACAAGTCCTCATGGAGTTGGCAATGCTCAAGATGAAACAACAAAGTGGCAAAGAGGCACAAGTCAATTTGACTCCTATTGAGAAAGAGATTGAAGACGATAGGGAGTCTTGGCTTGATAGGGTCAACTTGCACCTTGAGAAGCTGCTACATAAGGCCAATAGAGACAATCAGATGATTATACACATGGCCTATCATTACAGGACCCGAAACAAGATTTGCAATATGAGGGTCAAGAAAATGAAACCTAGGCTAAGGCGGGCCTTGAAAGGGAAAAAGGAGGAGGATAGGCTTAGGATGCTTGTTGAAGCTTCCTTGGCTCATCAGGACACTTGATGATGGTGCTTCTCACCAATTTTGGGCAACTTTGGAGTAAATTTTGTCACTTGCAAATTTTTGAAATTCTACACACAGGAAAACGGCCTAGACGCATGTTTCGCTTTTCCTAGGGGCACTCAATGAAGAAATGGTTTACATTTTTGGATTTAGAGTGATGAGGGCATGCACCTTAGCAAGATTCAAAGCTTTTGGGGCAGAACTGGTCCACCAAAAGGTCAAAAACACCCTAAAATGACCTTCTTGCCACTTTTTGGACACACAAAAGCAGCCTTGGGAGAATCAGGTTTTTAGGGGTCAAATGAGCTTTAAATGCAGAAATTCTACATGTTTTGGAAAGTAGACTTGAATGCCTTTCGAATTAGCTATCACGGGCTCAATTTGGATGCCGGGAAGGCCTCCAAAAGGGACATGAAAGTGGCACTGTGCGTAGGGTAGATTTTGCTCAGGAGGCATATTTTTCCCGTTTTTGACCAGGCTCTTGGATTATCTCTCATGGATGATGGTTCACCATTGTAAATGATGACATGACATGTAATTATGATAGATAAATTGTAATAGAGGGTTGTCCAGTATTAGTTAGATTAGCTCCTCATCTTAGGGATTCGACCCCTGAGGATGGGTGGAGGTTGAATTCATGTCTATATCTTCTTCTTCTTTCTCATTGTAAAGGGTTGGACTCAGTTGGATGCTTAGACTTTGATTGTACACCTTTTGTAAGCAGTTTGGCAGGAGATTAATACGAATTGTAGCTATTTTTATGGGATCCATGTGGTATGAGTTTTAGTATAGTTTCTTCTTCTGTAATCATATGTTAATGTGTTTTGTATGCTTCTTTAATCATTTCATTGCTTCTAGTTGAATGTTTTCAAGTAAATAGGCAAAATTCATTGCATCAGTGCTTTGCCTTGGGAAACCATTCACCATTTCATGTTTTCTGCAGTCTAGGAAGGATCCATGGTTTCACATGCCTTTCTTAGCTTCTCACCAGTCTAAAACATCTCACCCCATCAAGCTCTTGAGTGCTAAAGCCTATGCCTACCTTGCCCCATTGAACACCCTGAAATTTTGACCTAGTTCCCTATACCTAAATTGTCCGGCTCCTCCTGATGCAGCAAAACCCCTACAAAATCCAATCAAAATTTCGTGCTACTATACCTAGCCTAAAATCCTTTTCCTGATCCAGTCATCTTGGTTGAGATCCTTACAGAGAGAGCCCTATCTCAGCCTAGTAGGGCTAGCTACTTGGATAAGCGTAGTTTGTGGTCACCCTGGCATTGCCTTCCTTTAGCCCGAGGTTCAATCCAGGTGATAACACACTCTCCAGTATCTGACTATTGCTAGCCTCTGCCTCTGTCACTTTGATATCTGACAGCATCAACCACCAATGATCCATCCTGCTACTGTGTACTATGGGTTCCCGTAGCAAGGTAATGATCCATGAGACAAAACATATCAATGGACCTTGCCCAAATTTCTGCACTCTTGGGACTAATAATTCACATCGCCCCACCTCTCACCTAGAGTTCTGGCTGCATGTTCTCCCTCTACCCACTTGGCTCGAAATTTCTCCCTATTGGAGGTCTTTGCTTGAGTGGATGTCTCCACTCCGTCTCCTCTCTGCTTCTCCAACTGTGGCTACTCCAAAACTTTCTGAGGCTACTTCTTTTATGCTTGAGTGTATCTCTCCACTTGGTCTCCTCTTTGCTTCTCTAATTATGGTTGCTGCACAACTTTTTGAGACTACTTATGAGGCTTCTTCTGGGGATGCATGTTGATAGGTAATTCATTCTCCCTCTCAACCACCAAGTCTCTAACCTTTGCCTTGCTCATCAAGGCTTTGCATGCATCTTCGACCTTGAGAGCATACAGGTTCTTGACTCGCACATTGATATATTTCACTTGTCCTGTGGTGATGTGTCTAAGGAAAACCTTTCCCTTACTAAAAATCATATCATAACCACGATCTTCCAATACAATGACGAAAACAAGATTCTTCTTTAGTCTTAGAATATACATCACATCTGTGATTCTGAGAGGGCAGTCAGACTCCCTCTAAAAGGTAACTGTATCGAACCTAGTAACACTATACCTCCCGTCATCTCCAAACTCTATGTTCTTCTTGAGGTCTTTCTCCTCAAAGTCACTGAAGATATCTCTATTCCCCGTCAGATGGAAGGAAGCATTGCTGTCAAGATACCACATGCTTCCCATTATAGTGTTGGACATGTATGCAACGAGAGTGAAATCATGTTTTAATTGTGAAGCTAGAGCTTCACATGCTGCCGCTATCGTTGGCTCCTTCATGATTTCTTTCTTCTGTGGGAAATTCATGGCATAGTTCCCGAACCCATGACAATGAAAATACTTGACTTTCGACAAGTCCTTATTTCTGCCTGAATTTCATTGGGACTTCATTCCCTTGGATTTGTTTTCTTTTCTCACTAATGCAAAGTCCTCTTCCACTTCTTTGGAAGAGGTCCCATCTCTGGTGTTCTTCTGAATCTCTTCATGTACCAAATCTGACCACAACTGTTCCCAATATGGTGGCTTCTACCTCCCATTAAGAAAGTCTTGATAACTATGCCAACTCTTGGGAAGTCTTAGAAGAGATAGGCTCATCACATCGTCTTCAGAAACAATAATTCTGACACTTCCAATCTCATCCCGACAATAGTTCAACTTGGTTAAGTAATTTGGAATTAAGTCGCCCTTCTCCATCTTGATCTTTCTGAGTTTGTCCTTCAGTGCCAACTTCCTGTGGTCACTGCTATTCTAAAACAGGCTATCAATGCCTTCCACATTGAGTATGGAGTATCCTTACCATGGAGACTCGAGACAATGTGATCTCAAACTCCTTCTAGGATAATCATTCTCACTTTTGCCACACACTTTCTCCATTTAGCCAGATATTTAGCATCAGATGCTGGAGACTTAGGAATGCAATGATCTATGAATTCCTTGAGTTCATTGTCTTCTAGCACTACCTCCATCCCGTCCTTACAAGCTATTTAATTCCAATTTCCTTCCAAGGCATACTCAAGTCTCAAACCGTAGAAATCCATATTGTTGATTCTGAAGTATGAACTTGCAAATTCGATTTCACCTGCACAACAAAATCGAATTATCCTCTTCTATACTATCTTTACCTCTGATACCATGTAGATTTTTACTGTATATTCAACAACTTATGTGATATGCTAAAGCACAAGACAAGAATCTACTCTACTCTTTAATGGAAACCAAAATTGATCGATGAAAACAATAACCAGAAAAGGAAGAATATCAATCACACATAACATAATATTTCTCTCAAGAATGCAACTGCTCAAAACCTTGACTATCTATATTACATTAACTAGAAGATCTGAGAATAAAATACAATGCTTTTTCAACCCAAACAATTCCTGCACTAGTACAATCTATCTCTCTGCTTCCTAGGTTGAATATGGCCAGCACTTAGAAAATTTACTAGCCTTCCAAGCCCCTACTTCCTTGCATAATTTCTGAGATAACTATCCTCTATTTAATGTGGAAATTCCCTCTCCATAACTATCCAATCCAAACATAAGTCTTCAACTGATTGCATGCACCATCTGTACAACTCAGAAAATTATACAACTGATAGTACGTTGCCCCTGAACTCTAATCTCAACTGGGTCTTCCTCTGAACTGACATGCATGAGTTATTTATGAGTAAATATTCAGTTAACTGGTGTGGTATTGGTGATGCACTGGTGCACTACTCCACTACTAGACCTCTACTAGTTCCTCCAACAATTAGAACTAGTTTAACTGACTATAACACAGTTAGACTGAGTTATCTAATTACAACTCAAAATAACTCAACTTGGTCCCCTAAAATTTAGGGATCACTCTACATGACTCTAGATAGACTTCCAACTCGAATTTCCTAATTCAATTAAGTCAATTTAACTTAACTCACTATTACAAGTTGCTATGAGAATTAGAATTTAAATTCACAATTTAATTCAAGGAAAAATTAAATTGGAATTTGTAGATGTTATTTTTAACATTTCTTGTTGTTATTTTCAACATGGTATAAATGATATTGGTTTTCAACTCTAATTTTAATGCAACAAACATGCAAAAATGCATCTTTTGATTCGATGAAATTCTGTCTATGGTAAGGAGAAAATTATTTTCGATATTCAAAGAAAATGCAAGAATTGTACTTTCACCATATCTCCTTTCATCAAGTACACAAAATGATTCAAAAAACACCTTCAACACAAAGCCAAAAACATTATGAACCATGCAACGTAAACTATGCACAATTCTTCAAAACGAACACAATATGATTCCATATCATCAAAAGAACAATATAACAAGACTACTTATGCATAACAATACCTTCTTTGAGTACTGCAATGAAAGAACCAATCAAGTGTAAGTAAAGGAAATTTCACAAAAATCATGCAATCTTAATGAAATCAAATTTAATATGAGATTTCATAAGCAAAAAATTCAAAATGAAATTTTGTGAAAATTCCACAATTTAGCCCCCCCTAAAAACACCCAAAAATTGTTAAGAAATTAGACAAACCTTTGAGTAGTGACCAAAACAGAGAAGAGCTGAAAAATCCCTAAATTTTCAATTTTTCTGCTTGTATCACATGTGAGAAATTGACACCAGTGCATTGTCACTATGTTGCTAAGAGAAAACTATGCAACTTGTGCTCTGTTGCTGAAAGAAAAGTGCACAACCCAAGAAAAAATAAAATAAAAGATAGCTAGAGATCCAAAATTTTAACTTGTCAAATATTTATACACAACCAATCAAGGTAGTGGAAGGAATAGGAAGGAAAATTGAAGAAATAAAATTATCCCCAGTGGAGTCAATAATTTGTTAGGTGGAAAAATCTCGTCTTGCGGAAAAGACAAGATCTCCATAGATTATATGGTTGAATCTAGTAACAAACAAACAAAAAAACTAGTAAACCTTTCTCTAGGTTCATTCCTACTGAATCATAAACAAGAGTATTGGAATATGAAATCCATACCTTTCAAATGAAATGCCTGATGAAGATCCTTGCTATGGTTTGATGAAACTTTCTAATGCTCAGAATCCAGACCTGCAAACACAATAATTACAAAAGGTCAAAGGCATATGATAGATAAATGAATCAATAAAACCCATACTAGTGATCAAGGAGACTAGTACCTAATATCATTATCAATTGAAAAATTGAAGTAAACACACAATACATTAGCTCCATTGAATAATATACTGAAAAATAAACACTCTTTTGAATTATAACTGAATGAAAAGGAGCAATACAAACTTAGACTTGATGTTGAAAACTTCCTTCCAATAGTCTCGAATCCTCCCTTAACCAAGGGATGAGGCCCAAGTAATTAGGGGCTCAAGGCCTTCAGTCACATAAATATTCCTTCAACAAGGCTTCTAGAAATTGCTTTTTATTTTTTACCTATGTTAAGAGGTTGCTGCACCTTTCAATGTAGAACAAAGCACAAGATTGCACATGCCATAATGATTATAACTGCGTTTGCATAGTTAGTGACTAGAGAAAGTGTGTAAGTGCTTGAAAATAGGTTTTTTAGCAATGTAATCTAGGATTTTTGTTATCTTTGGAATGATTTTGCTTCTGACATTATAGGGGATTGATTTGGAACACTTCATTAGATAGAAAAGTTCTGGATTGGCAGTCATTTTCCCGATGGTGACTAAATGATGTGTAACATAAGTGTGATTTTGCCTAATAATATTTGGTGTATATGGGGGTATGTGATATATGAAGGAGAGCTGAAGATAGATCTTGCCAAGATGGAGGCCATCATGAAATGATTGGGGACTACTAATGTTTCTGAGTCCAGGAGTTTCAATGGGGTAGAAAAGTACCCGAGGAAAGTCATAGCCTCATTTTCAGTGGTAGAAACACCGCTCCATGCCATAAAAACAAGTGGCAAGAGTTCCCTGTGGGGAAAGGGTCAGCAAAGGGATTTTGAGTAGATAAAGAAGAAGAGAAGTCAAGCACCTATTTTGGCATTACCAATATTGCAACGGTCCTTTGAAGTGGAGACAAATATGGGTGCGTTTGCTATGGGAGCAACCTTGATTTAGGGAGGAAGGCATGTATGCTACCATTATGATGTATTTAATGGGGCAATACTTAACTAACCTACCTATGACAAGGGACTCTATTCCTTGGTGTAAGCTACAAAGAAGTGGAAGCACTATCTAATGGGAAAGGAGACAATAATCCACACAGATCACCAACCACTATAGTAATTGTAGGCCTAGAGTAAATATTCAACGAACTAGGCATTACAAGTGGATGGGGTTTCTACAACAGTTTCATTTGGTGATCAAGTACAAGAAGGGAAACACAAAAAAGTTGGCCAACATGTTTTCAAGGCTACCCTCACCAAAGATCACAACTTTGGGAACTCTTATGCAAATGGATCCATTCACCCATGATGCATATAGAGAGGCATATTCAGACGGTGAGGACTTCAAGGAGGTGTTTTAGCAGTTGTAGAGTCCTAGTCATGTGCACGATGGTGATAACACCATTGACTACCATCTCCAAGATGGGTTACTCTATGGGCTAGATAAGCTATGCGTTCCTAAACGTGAGAAATTGCAGTTGATTAGAGAGGCGAACATCTCCAAGGTTGCAGGGCACTTTGGTGTAGGGAAGACCATGGCCAACTTACAAAGATATGCGTATTAGCACAAGATGCAAGAGCATGTAGCTAGGTTCATAAGAGGATGCATGCTTTGTTGTACCAACAAACCTAGCAACAAGAAACATGGTCTATACCATCCCTTAACTGTACCAACTTGTCCTTGGGAAAGCATTTCCATGGAATTTATGGAAGTTTTACCAACAACCAGGAAGGGACATGACTTCTTGTTTGTGGTAGTTGATAGGTTCAATAAGATGTGTGTTATGACGCCCTGTAAAAATACCATCAGTGGGAAAGAAGCAACAAACTTATTCTTTGGATAGGTTTGGGTGCACTTTAGGATACAAAGAAGCATCATTTCAGACAAGGATACAAGATTCCTTAGTGCATTTTGGACTACATTGTGGGAGAAGATGGACACGAAGTTGAAGAGATCTACAAAATCCCATCCACAGACAGATGGGTTTATATAAGTAGTCAACATGAATTTTGTGTAACTTTTGAGGGGATACAACTAGAAGCATCCGAAGACATGGGATGAAAATATGGTATATATACAACATTCTTACAATAAAGTCTTCGACACTTCTACATGAAAGTCCCCATTTGAAACCTACTTTGGATATTTGTCGCCTTCACCTTTGGACATTGCATATGGACAACAAGGAGGAGTGGGGGAAGATCTTACGGAGCGCATTGAGGGATGAAAATTTTATAGAGAAGATAAGGCAAATCCATCTACAGATACAAGATACACTGCATAAGTCATAAGAGAAATATAAGGCCAAGCACGATCAACATAGAATAGAGAAATAATTCAAGGTGGGAGACAAAGTATGACTACAGTTGAATAGGGAGAGGCTACAAGGGCCTAGTAATAAAATCAAGGCTCTGAGGTATGTTCCGTTTGAGCTACTGAAAAGGTGGGTGATAATTCCTATCAACTTAGTTTACCATCATCTATATGCATTTACTCAGTTATGAATGTAGATAACTTGAAACTCTATGAGCCTTCCATGCTAGATTAGGAGGAGGAAAAAGTCCTACCTTATGTGGTGGATTTGGCACGAGATACTCAAGCATATTTGAAAGAAGATACAGTTTTGTAGAAGAGGTCTAGAACTATAAGACATGGGTAGCATGACCTTTGGTAGATTGGGTTGAAAGGACAACTTCCAGGAAAAGCTAAATGGTACACTAGAGAGGTGGTGGAGGAAAAATATCCTCACCTCATTCAGTAGAAGCTTTTGGGGAAAAAAATCTCCCAAAATGGGGAGGTGTGCTCTAGATTGGATCATTATATTGTTTTTCATCCATATTGATGCTTTGAGAGTGGAAAAAGTGGAGGAATAAGCTCACGAGACCATTTTTACCAGTGGGACCCAGTTTGGCAAAACAAGGTTTGAAAACTTATAGGAGCATTTTAAGGCATCAAATGATGTTTTTTGGGGGAAAATTAGTGTGGCACTTTTTCATGCTATTCTACACACATAGAAATTTCCAATGGCACAATAATTGTGTTAATGGGAGTCCATATGTGAAAGTTATGCCACTCAGAAGTTCACCTTCCTGTTTTCACCACCATAATTCAAGAGGATGCCACATCAGCCCCCATTATTCATGAAAAATGGGCTAGACACATGATTATGATGTATAATACTCTAGAAGAGTTTATATTGTAACTCTGGTTAAGGGTTGAGATAGTCAAAACTAACCACTAGTAGGCTATCGAGTTGTGTTATAATTGGACCAATAGGAGGAAAAGGGATTCCATCCTTTCGAGTGCATTTATTCCATAGCTGAGAAAAAATAGCTAAGAGGGATATGAGGTAGAGAACATAGAGAGGATATGTGCACTATAGTAGCCCATGGGCCACATGCCATACTTCTTTGTACTCGCAACCATATTTCCATGCAGAGAAAGAGAGCGAAGTGACCTCAACTTCCAGTTGGGTTTTTCTGCTGAAAGGGTTTCCTAGAGCATATCTTGTGTCAAATGTGTGTGTGAGATTTTTATTCCACTGTTCTCTATTTTCTGCATAATTTTCATTCACATGCATACATTGTTAACAATAAATATAGAAATCCAAAAATCTAATAAAATTGTAAAAATTTAGAATTTCATTTTTTGCATATAATTTTATCAGATTTGTTGTGAAGAGCTATCCAGTGGAATATCCACAATAGTTTACATATCATGGCACCAAAGTGTTTATGGAAGATCTTACAACTGGTGCTGATGTTAGCATGATTGATTAGTTTGATGTGGTTTCTACTCTACATATTGGATTGTCACCACCAATCACAATGACGATGAGTAATATATTTAGGAATCTTAGGTTGACTGATTGTTTATTGTTACCATAGATACAAGTGGGGAGGTTCTTGGTAGAGGAACCAAGATCACTTTGTTTCTCAAATATGATAAGTCGGAATACCTTGAGGAGAGGCATTTGAAGGACCTCGTTAAGAAGCATTCATAGTTCATTAGCTATCCTATATCTCTTTGGAATGAGAAGAATACATAAAAGGAAGTTTCAGATGATGAAGAGGAGGAGGAAAAGGAAAAGAGAGGAGAAGAGTCACTGTTGAGGAAGTGGGTGAAGAAAAGGAGATGGAAGAAATAGAGAAGACAAAAAATCAAGGAAGTTTCACTTGAATTGAGTCTTGTGAACAAATAGAAGCCTATCTAGGGGAGGAAACTAGAGGATATTACAAAGGAAGAATATGCAACAAGGCAAATGAATGGGAAGAGAACTTGGTAGTGAAATGTTTCTCTATTGAGGGATATCTTGAGTTCAAGGCCATCCTATTTATTCCTAAGAGGGCGTCGTTTGATCTCTTTAATACCAAAAAGAAACTAGCTGATTTGTAGGTGCTTACACTTGAAGAACATTCAATTTCCAGGTTGATAACATAGTAGTTTCCAAGGGCGATGTCCACAACAAATAGAATTGGTGTCATTTCAAACTTGGAGGCATCCAAAAATTCATTGATAATAGACGTTTAGAACTCATTGGTGACCATCAAAATGATTGCAAAAGACTTAGAGAGGGAGAATCATTCTAATCTAGTTAAGTAATTGGATGAAGCATATCAAGAATTGTTTCCTATTTCTGATGATATTGTATGGCTAAGCTGAACTCTTTAGGAAATTGATAGAGAATAAAATTCTTCAAATGAGCTGACAAATTTTAAGAAACTTATAGATGAACATATTTACAAGCTTGAAGCAGATTCCCTATGGTGCCCAAAAATCATTGTAACAATAAAGGTCCATGAAGATCATGTATTTCACAGAGAAGCATCATACATTCATTTTCAAGGACCTTGTAAACCAAATTAGTTATCAAGAGCTATGAGAATAATCTGCATACTAAAAATGCTAGAAATGATCGATCTGTGTTAGAGGAATTAGAGAGAAAGTATATAATAGTCAATACATGATGGTTTGAAATGTAGAGCTCTGTTTGAGTGTTGAGATATTTCAAATGAAGAATTATTCAAAATTTTATGAAGACTATGAATATGGATGGAGATGTTGGAAAACTATCGCTACATGAAGAAGCAACACCAAATTATCATCCAAGAATTTGTTTATAAAAAGACAACAATATGATCAATTTATGCCATAAAGGTTGCTCTAATATCATGAAGTTTAAACAAGTCTATTTCCTTGTGAGTTAAGATCTTATTGTTTGGATGCTTGTATAGATATGTTGTAACGACTGCAAGACCCTCCAAAATTTTGGTGTGGATATTGTGATCGGTCATTCCTTAGTCACTTATTTGGTAAGATGATGATCTCAAGCTCCCCTTTTCTATCTTAAGAGTCATTCATGATTTTATATTTACACAATACATGTCATCTCTGGGGATGGGGATTATCGCTTGTTATACAAAGGAAAGTTTTTTCTTATTCAAGGGGAAATCTGCCTAGCCTCCCTTAGCATTCAAAACTATGCAGTTTTGTCCCTTGGTTGCCCAATCTTCCTTGCATCCTGAAACTATGCAGTTTTGTCCCTCAGCTGCTTAGTCTGCCTTGCATCCTGAAACTACACAAATGCATCTCTCAGTGATCACAAGAAGGATGACATGCTAGAGGACTCTCAAGGAGTTGAGGAAGAAGAAAAGCAGACCATGAAACCCAAGGTATGATAGAAGATTAGGACTGCATGAAGACTCCATCTGATGCACAACCCTTGGAGGGTAGGTATGAAAAACAAAGCACATATTTTGAAATACACCTCTTAATGTAGCTTGAAGGAGTACTTATCATTGTCATATCATTCTGACTTCAATGACATGTATAGTTGCAAGCACTAAAAGTCATTCCATGTGTTTCCTCTACATGTCTTGCTCCCTTTTTCTTGCTTAATCAACTGTCGTCTTTTGGCATGTTGATTTCTTTGCCATGCTTGCGATATTTTTCTAGTGATTTCTAAGGTTTGTCTTTGTGTGTTTGGGTTGCCTTAACTATGTGAACCCTTGTCACACTCACACACAAAGTTGTAAGCACTGTCGCGCAAGTGTCATCACGGTCGTCCAAGGTCTATCCCAAGTGCCGCACTTGTCGTTTTCAGCTCTAAATAGTCCCAAAAAGGGTCATGCTTTGATATGTTGCCATGTTGTCAAAGTACGCTAAGTGCTTGATAACAATGTCGAGTCATCACAAGTTCACTTGCCTCTCACACTTAGCCATTTTCTTGAAAATATCTCGACGAAACAAGTTCACTTCCCCAGACCTTGATTGAGCTGCACTGCGTAGTCTCAACCCTCAGTGGTGTTGCTTTGCTGTCTTGAAATGCGTAGTGCTTGAGTCTGTCCTCCCGGTTAGTTGTACTGCATAATACCAGAGATGAGCAACCTGTCTTCCTTCCCAGAACTGTGCATAAAATGCCTCACTACCTATCTGAAATGCACACTTCACAAGAACAGTCATCGAGCCTCCTTCCTACTTACTGGAACCCCACATTGAGTAGAGACCTAAGCTTTCACTTCTCCTAGAAATTGTGTGGAGATGTCCTCCTAGTGACTTCCCTCAGCCAGGACTCACTGCTCTAAAAAACTGCATAGAACTATCCTCTGCTCCCTCTGCTCTCTAGCCTTGTCTTCCATTTGGAAACTATTGAGAGGTGTCCCTTAGGTTCCCATTTTATAGCTACCACTAGTGTCCTTAACTACACAATTCTACCTCCCAGTGGCCTGTGCACAGTTTTCCTAGACAATGAAGACTATGCCCCAGAGTTCCTTGTCCAAGCCTAAGTTGTGCTTTGTGCAGTCTCAATGACCATCCCCCCCTCCTTGTCACTTGGAGCTACGTAATGCGTAGTTACTAGACCTTCTTCCTAGCTTGTCATCTGTCCCGGTCCCAAAACACGGAAAAAAATGTATCATGTTAGACTAAGAGGTTTTGGATTTGATGTCATCCCTTCATGAGTGAATTGCAGGAACAAGTACATTGATAGATCATGGCGAGATGACAAACGATATGAAGAAGAAGTGCACATGATAGAAGACTTACCTACAGTTGGACAGATGAAAGAAGCAGCAAGTGAAAGGAACACATGCATGGAACCATACTGCAAGACTAAAACCATCGAAGACCCCGCAACATCAAGCCATGCAGAGGAGAAGACAAAGCACACTCGAGAGTACATCCATCACTCAACAACACAACAACTTAACATGGACATCATAACCAACCAATACATGTTAGTAGTGTCGTGTCAAGTCATTTCATGAGTTTTCAAGGCCACATCACCACTATGGGTCATAATTGTTGTAGCTGAATGTAATATAAAGTGAAAATACAATGGACGCACACAAGAAGTTGAAGAGTCATGTCAGTCGAAAAGTCACAGGAAGTTCAACGGTCATGAGGGTAGTCCAAGAGTCACAAGGGTCAAGCATCAACCTTGGCTATATATACCGCTCCCATTGTATGAGCATGGACTTTTCACCTTGGATCCTCCCACATAGTCTTGAGAGTAGACAATCACTTCTTTAAGGAGAAAGGAGTGGCTCCAATGTCCCACTACTAGGACTAGTGATGTATGGTGTACTTATGTGTCTTAGGACTTTTACTTAATTTAGAAGCCTGTTAAGGGCAACACATTTTAATGCATGTTTTGTAGATGTTCGTAAGACTATTCTTTCGGCATTTGTAATGCATGTTTGTTTCACTTATACTAAGAGAGTTGAACTACTTCGGTTGTTCTAGTACTTACATTTTTGGGAATGTGTTGTATTGTTTATCACCACTATCTAATCCCTGTGGACTACTCCATTGGATACTAGATAGACCACCTTTGTGTATTGGTTATCACCACTATCTCATCCTTGTGGAATACTTCGCAGGATACTAGACATACAACCTTTGTGCATTGGTTATCATCACTATTACATCCTTGTGGATTACTCTGCGAGATACTCGAAAAATCATTTTTGTTTTCCTATTTTAACAACCGTCACATACGCATGGCATACTCTGCTGGGTGGTGTATGTGTTGTCACCACTTCAATTTTAACGACTGCTGCATCTGCTGTGGACTATTTTGTTGGGTGTTGGACAAAACTTTCTGGTTCACATGTTCACTTCCTTGGTGCTATTATGTTATGAAACCAGCTCACAAAAAGATAGAAAAGATAGATCAATGCCTTAGAATTCAGCCTCTTCGAGTGGGAAACCTCCTTTACATTACATAAATGAACAATTCTTGGATGATTCAATCGACAAAAACTCCTTTCTATATATAGGAGTCTAAGGAGTCACAATATAACCCAACCGATCTAAAAATAATAATATAAAGCCACAAAAATAACAATAGAGGGATTCTATGGGGCACAATAATAAGAATATGGGGACAATAGGGGCATACCAATATTAATAAGGGATACAACTACAATAGTAATGGGGTAATCAGTAGTATTATAGGGACCCAACATGCCCATCTCCTTCAAAAAAGTGTTGTCCTCAATGCTTGAGTAGTTCTGGATGCTTCTGTATAAAATTCTCATCCTCCCATGTGGAATCTTCAGCGGATAAGTTCTTCCACTTGATAAGATACTCTGAAATTGAACAATTTCGTAGTTGTCGAATTCTTGTTTCTGTGACTGCTTCCGGTTCCAATATAATTTTTCCTTCCTCGTCAAGTTCTGGCAATATTGTTTGAACTGGGAGCTTGTCGCCTATAACCTTCTTTAAACATGAAACATGGACAACTGGGTGCACTCGAGAAGTTGTAGGAAGCTGCAATTTGTATGCCATAGTACCAATCTTTTGCAACATCTTGTACATACCATAATACTTTTGTGATAATTGTATTATCCTCTTTAGCTTCCGACTTGAGGGACATTATTCTTATATGGTTGTAGCCGTAGGAATACCCAACCACCTACATCAAAACTTCTTTCGCTGCGATGTTGATCTGCCTGTTGTTTCATTCTATTCTGTGCCAACACGAGGTTATCCTTTAAGAGTTGGAGGACTTGTGTTGATGTTCGATGTGATGTTCCACTGCTTGAACCTTAGAATTTTCTCTTAAATATGATGTGATGGATGGTGGCTGATACCCATAAAGTGCCATAAATGGGGTCATTTTTGTTGCTATATGGAAGAAGTGTTATACCACCATTCAGCCAAAGGCAACCATTTGACCCATTGTGTCTGTTTATCAGATACAAAGCAATGAAGATATCCTTCCAAACATTTGTTTACTATCTCAGTTTGCCCATCAAATTGAGGATGATAAGATGAGCTATGAGCTAACTGAGTACCAAGACAAGAAAATAAGTCTGTCCAAAAATTTCCAGTGAAAATGGGATCTCTGTCACTTACAATAATCTTTGGGTTTCCATGTAGCTTTTGAATTGTTTCCATAAATGCAGTAGAAACTGTACCGGCTTTAAATGGATGTTATAATGCACAAAAGTGTGCATACTTGGTAAGTCTGTCAACTACCACCATAATGACACTCTTTCCCTCAGACTTGGGTAAACCTGTGATAAAATCCATTGAAACCTCCTCCCAATGTTGGCTTGGAATGGATGAAGGTTGTAATAGACCCATTGTCTTAATTATTTCAACTTTATTTTGTTGG
>APFE030851429.1:208468-244558 GCA_000404065.3 Pinus taeda | reverse complement strand
CATCACCTAGGACCTAGGACTTAGGACTCATGAGGGGATTTAAACATTTTTTCGACCCTCAGGACACATTACATCATGACTTTACAATTTACACCTAAGGGAGAAAAACCCCTTTAACATAGACCCTCACAAATCACCCAGCTCTGCGACACAACTATAATCTAGCAGATCAAAACACTAGGATTCTCCTAAAATTCCAATGACAAAATCTATCCCGGCTTTGGGGTCAGGTTTGAAGGAAAACTCTGCCGACCCGTGGATCGGTGAGACGAAAAACCTCCCGGGACATAGATTATCATGGGAAAGTTAGGTCCACCTAGGCAATTTTCAACACGACTCACATCTGCTAGGATTATTTACAATTAATACATGCAGACTGGGTTTACGATTAGATCGATCAAGTTGCTGATGACTGCAGGATGGCACGGACACGCTGATCAGGTGCTGCCCCTTTTTGCAAAGAAAGAGGGGGTGTACTGCATGGGTAGTTGACTGGTAGAAGTCAACAGAGGATACAAGAATATATATTAAAATATATGAATGAGAATGATGTTACAAATAAGAGCGAAGGCCTACTTATATAACCTAGGCAAGTGTCTCTTTATGAGCGATCATGTCCTTAGGGACATACCTTTTCATTAACTAGTTAGTCATTATTTATGATGTGTTGTTATTATTTATAGTTATATTTTATTCATAACATTTATAGTTTGGTTGCCTAAAGAATTGAAATTGGAAGCTTTAAAACATTTTCGCTGGTGTGGCTGTGATGCAAGTTATTTACTTATTTTCAAGATAGGATTGGATTCAATTATTTGTTGGATTATCATATAAAAATGGAATACTGAAGACCATCCCACATATCTATTCCAACCAAGTTTTCAATAAAATATTACATATGGTTTGTTTTAATCGCATATTCCTGAACTCTGAATTCTTTCAATGACTAAGGAGTAGTATCCTTACGAGTCTAAAATTATATCGTGATTTTCTTTTGCACTTTTATATTTATATATATATATACCATTGTATGCCAGTTTCTCCAGTCATCACTATTGGAACATAATAATTAACTTACAGTCCATGCTCAGTATTTGCAGCAAGTTGCTGCAAATATTGAGCATGGATTGCAAGTTAATTATTATGTTCCATTAGTGCTGACTGGAGATATTTGTATAGAATGACATCCTTTGAACCAGACTAGAATTATTAATCTCATATCGTGAAATTTCTCTATCAAAATAAGTTTGAGTGCCATACAGAAGAATATGGAGCGCAAATTAAGTTTTTAACGGGTGGAGACTGCTTTGTTTCATGGATGCTCATTCCAATTTCACTTGGGTCCTCCTTTTCTTCATGTCCACCCATCGCTTGTCAAGTTTCCTTTTGTTTGGTTGTAGATGTTTTTTTTTCCAGCCGCAGGTTGTCTGAAAAACATCTATAGATTTAGAGATTCAATTATGCAGACTGTTATAATATTGTTTCATGTATTCAATAAAGTTATTGTTGATCCCACTGATCATTTGTTAATTCAAGCATTTACTGTTGGTGAAGGTACCTTCAAAGTGCTGAAATTTAATTATGTGATTCTTTTCAACTAAGCCTTATGAGCTTTGGATCGTAGAACTGAGCTGGGCATTTATTCTTTTGCTGTTAATTGCCATGCATGTCACTTGTGTGAACCTTTTGGTTGCTATGGAGCAAGATTTATTTTCTGTATTTTACTTTTGCAGATTGATTCTATTCACACAAGCTGGCAGTCACCGAGAGATGAACCAGAGTAATTACAAGGGTACGCGACACTACTGTTGGTTGCCCTACTGTCTAGAAAATATTGAATGCTTATGTGGATGTATTAAGAAAAACTGTCTATTACCTTTGGTTATACACGAAGTTTAGATAGCTCTAGATATTTATATTTGATTTTCCATTTGGTGGTCTCTTTCTTTTTGACTCTTTATTATTATTATTATTCGGCCAAGGACTCTTTATTTTCGACTTATTCTCGTTTAGCTACATTTAACGTCTTACAGGCGTTCACCTTATATGTAAATATCTCGGTTGCATAGCCAGCTGGCCTGGCTGATAGCATACCAAAATCTCTATATCTATATATAACATGGAGTTTTTTACAATACCCAATACATGCACAATTCTACAGTGCTTCACTTGGAATTCTTGCAATGAATTTGAATACACAATGTGTGATTAGAGTTTTCCGAATGATCATGCTAGAGTTAAGCAATTGTGAAATTGTCTTTTGCCGGGACAAAATTCCCATTATATGTATGATAATTAATTCCATTTATTATGAGAGAAGGTGTCCATGTCTTATACCTGGAAAATGTATTATTTCATAATATTTGAAGAACACTCTAGGAAATGCTTCAACGTTTTAATTTGGAAAATGTATTATTTCATAATATGAGAAGAACACTATATGAAATGCTTCGACGTTTAATTGGTTGTCTATGTCAGTCCAAATGTGCTAGCTATGTGAAATCATCTCCTTGCTTGTATAACTATATATCAATTGCAAGTTTGAAAATCTAATTCTCACTGACTTTCGTAAGTCATGGATAACAATTTTATTTTCTTTTGAAAATTTGCAGGATATGTTTTTGTTAATGCTTATATATATGAAAGCACCATCTGTTTATATTTTAATTAATTCCTATTTACAAACATTACCATCATGGCTATCTCTCTTTGTACATTTTATTCGTCATCTATCAGTTTTATTCAATATATTTATATTTTTTATATACACATTTATGTGTATACATATTTAATACCGGTGTTACATATTAGCCATTATAACACATAGAAGTTACAAATATTTTATTGAAATCTGAAAAGTTATATTAAAAATGCTCATTAAATTATTTCTAAATAATTTTCATTCTTTCTGTTATTCCTTCCGTTTAAAGATGAATTTGTTCCTTTCGGGTGTTACAATAAATGTCAATATCTACAGCAACAGAAAACATTTTTTTTTTTCACAAGAAAAATTTGTAATTTCATTAGTTAAAGAAATTACATTCTGTAGATGCATATGCATATTCCGATATTTCTATCAAAGAACACTGCGTAACAACTACTACCCTCTCCTCGTAGGGAAGTAGCCCAGACAGAGTCTGAAAGAGAGCCAAAATGATACAAATAACAACCGAGTATATATTATCTTGATTCACGCAGGGAGATAATATCAAAAACATGAACAGTACCAAAACTATGGCCACATATCAAATCAAAAACAACATAGGAAATATGTACAAAATATGTTTATGTTCCAATCTTTAATTCAAAATGTCCATAAATGGCCTGTGATAGAACTGGTGGAGTTCTCCATCAATCTGTTCAATGATCAGCCAGTTGCCTTGGTCCCTGATCGCGCCTTCTTTGGAAAGACGTCCAGCCTCTGTGTTCCGCTCCTTGTATATATGATTACATGAAAAATGGTCAAATAATGAAATCAATCTTAAAGCCTCATCAAGAATGTGTCTCAATGTGAAAGTCCTGTAAGAAGATACTCTATTTAACCAATCACAGACAATCTTTGAGTCTCCAAACCATTGTAATGCAATGCATCCCTTCTCCAATGCAAAACGAATGATATGATAAGCTACTGAAAGTTCTACGAAGTTATTTGTGCTCCTTCGAAAGCCCATAGATAGGCTGTAAGAGTGCCTCCTAGATAAGTGAAGAATGGCCCCCCCACCATAGCCATCTTCTTGTGTTGCCCCATCAAAGTATGCCCAGGGTCTACTGGGGACAATCTATTCCCAGGTGATAGATCGGGGAATAGGGCGAGAAGGGTCATCAGGGATGAGATCATAGTCTGCTTTGATCATGGCCACCAAACTAGACCATCTAGGGGGGATGTTATGGAAAATCAATTGATTCCGAGCTATCCAAATAACCCAACAGAAGAACAGGGGAATGTTTCTCAATTTATGAGGCAAGACAGATTGGTATCACAAATCCAAGGCTCAACCAGAGAGTCTGAAAACCAATCACAATTAGAGGGGACAACAGCGGACACCAAATACCAAGCACTACGCACAACGTGGCGATGTAGGAAAATGTGGGAAGCAGACTCTCCTGCATTGTTGCAAAAATAACACCAGTGAGGGCCATAAAAGGCTCGTTTTAGCAGGTTATCCCCCGTGGGGATCTTGTTTTTCAAAATACACCACATAAGAACTCTGGATCTAGGAGGCACTTTAAGCTTCCAGAGGAGTTTCCACCACTGTAATATGACTAGAGGCTTACGCGGATTAGCTAGGACCAAATAATCCTCCTTGGGTGTATATCTCCCAGATTTCGCCAGGGCCCAGATAATCTCGTCCTCCCCCTCCATGATACAGATATGAGCCTATGTAAAGTCCCTCCAGCGTTGCCTCCAATGTGGTGGGATATTAAGCTGGCTAATTGTTTTCCAAGCCTGTTGAAGGAAGGAGGAGTTGTGTTCGTCTACAATATGAGCGAGGTGTGTGATATGATGCTCCTTTAAGTGTGCTAATAGTGTTGGAGGCAGTCTATGCATGTCCCCACAACCAATCCACAGATCAATCCCAATGCGCACACTGTCCCCCGAATGAATCCTCCAGGTAATGATAGAGCGGATGGGCTCCAATTCCTTTAGAATAGCCTTCCAAATAATCGATATACCTGTGTTAGGACCAGTCGGCCTTCTGATCCAATCCACTACTCGAGCCGGAACAATGTATTTCGAGTAAGCAACCTTGGTCCATAAACTGTCCGAAGCCACCAATTGCCAACCAAGCTTCGCAGCTAGTGCAGAAGAAAATTCATCCAGCTTCTTGAGGCCCCAACCCCCCATATTTTAGGGAGAGTGGGCGCATCCCAGTTAACCCAAGCAAATATTCTGCCTGGTTGTTTACCTCTCCATAAGAATCTGCAGCAAATATTTTGGATCCTGGACAGAATGCCTCTAGGGATCCAGGCCAGGGACATCCAGTAAATAGGAATTGCTTCCAGAACGCTTTTGATGAGGGTCAAATGGCCAGCACGAGAGAGAAACCTATGGTACCATATGTTGAGCCTTTTCTCCAACTTGGCAATGAGCCAACTCCAATCCGCAATCTTGTACCCAATTGGTTTCAACTTGTAACCCATATATTTCAATCCCTCTACTAGTTCTAACTGCGTGAAGTGGAATCTGTTAAGTGCATAACTAATTTCGTGCTAAGAGCATGCGGTGACCGTCAAAGTGGATTTTCCTTCATTAATGAGCATACATGTGGCCTTCTGGAATTAGGAGAATATATCTCTGATCGATATAATGTCCCCAATGCTACCCTTGAGAAAGACTAGCACATTGTCCACAAACAGAAGGTGTGTAAGAGTGCAGTTCTCTGTAATCTTTATACCCTTGAGTCTACCTCGCCTTTGTTCCTCCGAAATGATCCTACCGAATCCTTCCATAACCAGAAGAAGGAGCAATGGTGATAGAGGACAACCTTGCCTCAGTCCCCGAGTTGAGGTGAAGAAGGGGGTAGCACTACTGTTAACCAAAACACTGAAAGGTATGTTAGTGATGCATCCCATGATCCATTTAATGAATGAGAAAGGAAAACCAAGTTGGGTAAGAAGCATCCTCAGGTATAACTAGTTAACCCTGTCAAAAGCTTTAGTTAAGTCCACCTTCATAACCATACCTTTACCTTTTTTGCAATGTAGGGTGTGTAAAACCTCCTGTGCCGTCCCTATCGCCTCATGAATTTGCCTGTCCTTTAGGAATGCAAATTGTTCAAGGAGGATATGCTTTGATAAGATAGGCTTCACACGATTAGCAATAATTTTAGCAATAATCTTGTACAAACAATTACAAAGCGAAATGGGACGAAAATCAACAAATGAAGAAGGATTATCTGTCTTCGGAATGAGGGCTATAAAAGTGGAGGTGATGGCAGCTTCCAAGCACCCCGAGGTTCGAGACTCCTCAACGACACTGAGAAGATCCGACCCAATCACTTCAAAGAAAGTTAGATAAAATTCAATGGACCAACCATCAGGTCCAGGGCTTTTGTCTTTACTGAACCATTTCAAAGTGGCTTCCAGTTCTTCCAAGGTGACATCCCGAACTAGATCCTCCTCATCATCAAGCTCCACATATCTGGGGAAAAGCTGAGCGACTCTGATAATTTCTACTAAATTAGTGTCTTTGGTGTCCCAGAAGGCAGATTTAAAATGAGAGTTTGCGAGTGAGGCAAGTTGAGGGAAAGTGTTAGCAGTTCCTGTGTTAGCAGTACCTCCATGACCATCATGCATTTGCCAAATAGTATTAACAACTTTCCTGCCATTAGCAAACTTATGATAAAATTTTGTATTTGCATCCCCTTCCCGAACCCAAATGGCTCTACTCCTCAATCTCCATTTTTCTTCTCTATCCTTGAGAATATTTCCCCGAGTGGAGTAGAGGGTAGAGATGTGGTGCTTGTGTTCTTTTGAGCTAAATAGACCACCTTGCTCCTGCTCAAAAAGACCTAGCTCAACCTCAGTTTGTCTCAGTTCTAGGTCCTCCTGTAATCTTTTATGATGAGCCCAATTTTTGGACATCTTTTTCAGCTCAGCTAGGTTGTGGATAAAGCTAGCCCTAACAAAGCCCCTTTCCCCTGGAGGATTCCTTTTCCAAAAATCGGTGACCATGCTGATGTATGATGCATCCTTAAGCTAGGTAGAACTGAATTTAAAAGGCCCTTTCGGCTTGTCTCTACCATTATCCAACTCCAGAAAAATAGGAAGGTGGTCCGAGAGACCACCCGAGCCAACCCATTGCCGGATGTTAAGCCCCAATTCCATTACCTGTTCCTTGACAAGAAATCTGTCTAGCCTTCTAGCCAATCCATTCTCCCCCACTCTATTGTTCCTCCAAGTAGCTTGCAGCTTTGCAGCCGAGATGTCTAAGAGATGGTGTTGATCCAATATGGAGGAAAATAAGTCTGAGAGGAGATCCCTTTGTGCTCAGTGTCCCTAGGATTCCGCATGGGCAATAGAAAAATTGAGGTCCAGCTTCAGTAGGTGGTCTCAGAAATCAGGTCGGTTCTGGCAAGTCCCATATATGTTAACAATCTTGAAGGAGAGCCCCAGCTTTGCAGAGAGAACATCGGCTCCAATGAATCCCTGACCACCCCAAGCATTGATTTCCTCTATAGTATGAGTATTAATGCCCACAGCAGGGCCTCCAGACCAGCCATGGGCATCCAATCCAGAAAATCTCCACCCTGGCATAATATGTTCAAGAGTTCGAGAAATGTCATTTGCAGGACCCAAGATCTCCTGAAGGAAAATGATGTCCAATGCTTCTGTAGCTAGTAATCGTCGAAGTGCTAGTTTTTTATCGGGCCTAGCAAGCCCTTTGCAATTAAAGGATAGAATCTTCATGGAGGGGGATCTGAAGGGGTAGTTCTTGCTCTAAGAACCCCAAGAATGGTTGATTGCTTGCCCAATGCAATGTGAACATCCACTTGGGCTTGTCCGATTTTGAATTTAGAAGGGCGGCCGTGGGTAGCCTTGAAAGAGGGTAGGGGGTGGAGGATATCAAGACCCACCTGATCAGGGTCCATGTTCCTTAAGCAAGACCGAGTGATGTATCTAGGAACCATAGCCGACGACAAGGATGTCGAGGGTAGAGGGGTAGGGGTGCAAAAGGTAGAAGGGGAGGAGTGGGGAAAAGAGGGGCAGGGGGGGGGCTAACTTTGCATGCATTATGAACAGGGGCTTCAAATGACAAAATAGAGCTCGAACCCAAAATCTGCTCAGCATTAGAATTATGAACATCAGAAAAGCAACGAGTGGGAGGTAAATGGGTGGATTGCATACCCGAAGTGATGGAGTCCCCTGACGCAGCAGCGGCCGAACTAAGAACAGAAGGCATGGATTGATGGCGCTGGCCGACCACGCTTCCTCGGAGCGCTGAGAGTAGGTGTCGGAGATCTCAAAACAAGTCCCGAGAGAGTGGTAGTACCACCAGAGCGAGGGGTAGTCAACCTCTGGATATCCATAGATGCATGAGGTAGTTCCTCTTCATCCGAGTCTTCATGAGACTGAGCCTCCTGCTCAGGTGCATTCAGAGGGGTATGTCTCACAAATTGTCTGTTGTTCCACTTGTTCAAAGGACAATCTTTGAATAAGTGCCCCACCTTGTAGCAATGACGACACCTGAACGGGACTCCCTCATAGTCCAGCAACTGCCTCCTCGCAACATCCCTCCACTGAATATTAATAAATTCCAGAAGGCCATCTGCGAGGTCCAAATAAACTAAAATCCTAGCAAATGCCATATTACTGGTGGAAATAAATGAGTCATCATAGGTAAGAAACTTGCCCATGGCATCCCCAATTTGTTTGAAAACCTGCTCAGTCCAGAAGTGAACAGGAAGACCAGGGAGACGAACCCAAATCGGTCCCGCCCTTGCCCTTTCCAATTCTAGGTCAAACAAAGGCGTCCATCTTCGGAGGAGGACAGGAGCCTGGTCTATGTGCCAGATTGTGGAGAGAACCCAGTTAGTGTGGGCAAGACATTTAAACCTTAGTGCGAACCACCCACGAACAAAAGTTTGTACCCTAGGAGGTTCTGACAGGTGGTGACCCCAAACCTCCATAGTCCATTTTTGGAGCCGCTCCACACTGTAGTGTTGGCCCCTCACACACCCCACCAGTACCTTCTTCGCGAATCCATGGCTTCACTGAACGTTGTGTCCTCAACAAGCTTAAGAAAGATTCCGTTACTACACAGAGGGAGGCACTTTTTTCTCTTGGAAGTCCCTTTCTATTTGCCACTCGTGCCACCAGCCAAATTATCCTCTTGTAACACCTCGTGTGAAGCCTGGACCTTATTTGTCAAAGGACCTTTAGCTCCAAGGGTTTCGAAATGCCCCGAAATGATCCCGATACCAGTGAAATTGCCTGTAGAAGGGTTTCCCAAGATCTGCAACGGTGAATGTACCTGCTGCCTACCCACCTTAGCCAAAGGGTCCTCCTCCAAGGGTTTTTCCGCAACTATCTCCGCAGGAATGGAACCCTGGTCTAGCCCTAGGTTTTGAGTTGTCAGGGCATTCCAAAGCGTGGCCTCCGCTTGAGAGTTTGTGAGAAGCAACGAACCGTGTATTCTCGAATAGCAATCGCTCCAACCGGGACCGAGATGGAAGGAATGTGACGAGAGAGTGTAGGGAGCGCGTCGACCTCAGCTGTTAGTTCATGGTCGAATACTAAAAAATCATCCACTGTGGTCCACGACTGCACCTAAATCGACTGGTTTTCCGACGAAATCGTGGAGGAAGCAATTATATCCTTCATGTCTGTCTATGACCTGAGCTGACAGGTGCTTGTTGCACTGTCGGAGAGGAACCACAAACTGTCTAGGGGAGAACAAAACTAACCGACCATAACCGCAAACTGCTATGGGTTGAAACCATGGTTGATGCCGAGGAAAATGTTCAGTTCAAGAGGGCACCTGTCAGGAAGCATCGCCACAGAATCAGGTGCTCAACAGGGCTCGAAACCCTAACCCTAGTCTCCAACGCTACCCAATTCCATCATCGACTTCGCATATCTCGATCTGCAACAGTAAACATATGCAGGTTTACTTCCAATTAGCTTAATTTTTCTTTGAGTCCAATGCTTACTTTTGTAATAGATATCTATAAACTTATTTTTCATTTAATTTTTTTAATTTTAATTTTTATTACAAATAAAATGCTAATTATGCATAACACTTTAATTTTAGAAATAGGTTTCATGATTCAAGTTTAAGAAATAGTTCTTTAAAAAAATATTTAATTTGGTTTCAATTTCTTGCTTTTATTAAATTTTACAATCCAAAGGTTAAATAGACCTAGCATTGTCCTTCTAGCATTAGGTTTTTAATAGAGAATTAGGCAAACGATTATAACTTGTAGATTCTCAATCGGTACATAACACTTAGTGCATGTGATTTTAGGTGAAAGGTCTCAATGGTTGCAACACAACTTTAATACCACTTGATAATAGCCCCTATTCTATTTAAACCATTCATTCTTAAAACTAGTATAAAATCATCATTTTCCTTTTTCCCAAATGTATTGAGCAATCAATCACTAACACTCAACAATGATAAATGTTTAGTTTACACGATCAAACAAATTCATTTACATTTTCATTCTTTTCAACAAGATAAGCACATAATAAAGATCAAAATGCACCAACCTGGATATTTTGCTCATTGACACTAAGTCTAGGAAGTCCACAAACCCTTTGCTTTGTCGTGATCCACAAGCTCTAAATCTTGGGACATGACTTGGTATCCTAGTGAAGGTTGAGAGGAAGATACACACAATGACACAATCATATGTTAAGAAAATAATTCACACCATTATAGTGAGATTCACCTCCCTTATATAGAGCTTAAGAGGTGATATTTGTCCAAAATCATAAAAGCTAATAATAATTGTAAAACCTTGAAGTCACTAAGGTGACTTTATTGCACATTTAAACCATATACTAACACCTTCCCTTAAGGTTTATAGTACTAAAAACAAAATTTGTTGAAAACAAACACACATTCACTACAAATAGATTTACCAGAAGTTAAAAAGAATAGGTTCAAACATTCTTTAGTACATCTTATTTGAAAAAAGTACTTGAACCAATATGACTCCTTCAAGTTTCTTGGTATTCATCCAAAATCTCTAGGATCCCAACTATAATACAAGTTCACTATATCATTGAGCACCATTTTCACATGAAATTTTTTAAAAGTGTAACTAGGTTCGGTCTTCATAATGACGTCTAGTTATGATTTTATATACTGTGATGTAAAGAAGAAAAATAAATGTATTGTATTGCTTGTTTCATGAGCAAGATCTTTTATTTGTGAGTGAAGACTCCTATTGAGTCTTTAGGAATTATTTGTCATCTAGTCATTGTCATGTAATGAAGTCATGTTACACTTTGTAAAAGGTCAACATTGTCTATGTAAAGTATTCTCCAAGACCTTGTCACTTATCCTCTTCAAGTTGGCCTACAATGCTGGAAGAACATGCTAGAAGAAGTTGACCTAACTACCTAGGATCATATTGGCCTAAAGGACATGTGTGGAGGTGTATATATAGCCACATTCAGCCTCACTTGAAGGCAAGCAACTCGACTTGCATTCGATCAAGAAGAAGTGGGAAGAAGAGTCCAACAAAAAAAGTATGAAGAAAGTATAGTGAAGAAGATTCTTCTAGGTATTGCGAAGTAGGGTTTATTCTGGGGAAGTGAAAAAGATTCTTCTGGGGCAGCAAAGAAGGGTTCTTCTGGATCAACAAAGAAGGTATTTTTCTGGGGTAGCGAAAAAGGTATTCTTATGGGCAAGCGAAGGAAATCTTTTCTTCTAGGGAAGATTGTTTTGGGTGACTGAGATAAAGATCTAGAGACCAAGTTTCTCTAGAGGAGACCACTGAAAGCCTAAAGACCGAGATTCTCTAGGGAAGCCAAGAAGGAGCAGTGTGAAGGATAGAGACTGAGTTTCTCTAGAAGGAGCCAAGGAGGGCAGTTCAAGATCAAGAGGAAATTCGAGAAAGAGAAGAGGCAAAGCATCAAGGTTAGTGACAAGGTTCCTTGGAGGATACTAGAGTCAAGGGTCAATTGAAGATTTAGAAGAAAAATTTGATTGGGTTTTCCTCTCAAGAAGCGAGAGATTTTGGCCCTGGATGAGAAACCTACATACTGTATCACTTGTATTTTATTGTGCATATTGGTAATTGTCTTGATGAAGAGAACACAATAATAACATAACAAAGAAAATACTATAAGCTAAGAAGTAAAAGTATATCACAAGCAATTATCAAGCATAGAAATCTTTTAACTATTCATGCCCTAGATTTCTCAACATGGTATTAGAGCTAAGGTGCTGAAGTCACATTCAAGCAAGTAGACACACGAGAATCGAGCTTCAAAGAAGGTTTGTAGAAAATCCAAGGGCTACCAAGGGAAAGATCTTCAAAACCCTAGATTGAAGAAATCTACACCAACAAGAGTCTTGAAATTATCTTCAGGAAGGAAGTAGGAAGAACGATTGAAACCCTAGAAGCACTTCAGAGGTCATCACTCATACATCATCAAAGAAGTGGAAGCTCTTCAAATCTAAGGAATGTTAGATCGAAAGGCAATCTTCTCTCTATTGAAGCAAGGATCTCATTTGAAAGGGATCATCAGAAGTAACAAGTTTGTCATCAAGTTGAAGATTCTATCTTCATAAGTAAGTACCCTTTTTATAAATCTAGTCTAGTAAAAATGACTTCATGTTTCAAAGAGAACCAAAAGATGGTTGGGATATCAAACTTCCTTGTATGGAAAAGAAGGATAAACATAGTCCTTGAAGTAAATGAAGTCATTGATCGTGCCCATGGAAAGGTCTCCAAGCCATCCAAAGAACAAGAATTATCTGAATACATGGAAAGGGATCTCAAGGCTCAAAAGATTCTTAAGAAGTCTATCAAAGATCCTCTCATTTCCTATGTGGCTGAGTTGGAGACATCTAAAGGAATATATGATAAGCCGGGAGAACTTTTCTCTAAAAGCACGATAGAAAAGATCATATCACTTAGATCTGATCTTTATAAATTGAAGGTGTCAAAGGATGAAGGGATATCATATGCCTCTCAAAAGCATCTCAAATAAAGGTCAATTGCAAATCTAGGAGAGATGGTAGCTGATAATGAAATAATTTCCATTATTCTAAATGCATTCACTGATGAACAAGGTAACCTCATATCTACTAGAGAAGAGGAAGCTATTCCATTCATTAAATTATGGTCTCTCTACAAGGCAGAAGAAGATAAGTTGAAGAAAGAAAATAACAAAAGATCATATAGAAGGGATCAATCACTGAAAAAAGGAAAAGGAAAATTTGGAAAGTTTGATCCTCCAAAGAAAAAGAAGAACATGGCTAAGGAAAGATGTTATGGTTGTCAGAAACTTGAGCATTATAGAAGAGAATGTCCTAAATGCAAGAGGGACAGGGAAGAAGCCCATATTACTAAGGAAGTGAAAGAACTTGCATTAGGGGAATTTTGAGGTCTAAAATGGCCACCCTATGGAAACTATAAAATAATAATGGAAATAATAAAATAATATTAGATTACATCATCAAATTTTAGAGGGAAAAAAGAAAAAACTATTTTTTGAACTTGTATTTTCGACTTATCTCCCTATGGGTTTACTCAAATTTCGAGTGGAAACACTCACTTGATGCATAATTTGATTCCTCATCCAATGAGTACCCATGTTACATACTTTCGATGGACCCTACTACACGAAAAATGAGAAATACATGAAAAATGTTATTGCAATCACGTTTTTTCATGTATTTCTCATCTTTCGTCTAGCAAGGTCCATCAAAAGTACGCAGCATGGGTACTTCTTGGATGAGAAATTAAATTTTGCATCCAACGAGTACTCTTGCTTGAAATTTGAGTAAAACCTTATGGAGATAAATTGAAAATACAAGTTGAAAAGATAGTTTTATTATTTTATTATTTTTTAATCTTTTTACTTTTTAACTTCAAAAATGGTGAATCATCCCCCATGGTTGACCTCATCATTTTGAATCCTATTGGTTCTTATAAATTTTATTTTGGTTGTATATTTTTCTTAGGAGGCCCATTTTAGACCTCAAAATTCCCCTAATGAGACAAAGAAGCAAAAAGATCTCTACTATATCTCTACTATGACTGAGACGATCTTCTTCACTAAGTAGGTACTTTCTACTTGTAAATAGGAAGCAATATAAATAAGATAGGATGCATTAGATTAGAAAAGAGCATCACAATAGAAGCATTAGAAGTAAGAGCTCTTGACATGGAAAGCAGAAAAGGATGTCTGGATCAAGTTCTATTACTTACAAAGAATGAGAGCTCTTGGAAACCTCTTTGAAACCTCAAGTAATACATATAGAAAGAAATAAAGGTCATCATTCACTGGGATCATCGTACAATAGTTAATAAGGAAACATCTACCGCGTGAGGATATGAAAGATCCTCAAAGTTTCTCTGATGGAATCCTCATCAAAGGATTCATCGATCTAGAAAGGAATCAAGAGTTTCATCAGGAATACCAACTCGTGGGATTCACGAGATGAAGTATGATGACATATTAGGAAGTAGGTCTAAAGGATAAATTTATTTCGTTCAAATGAAGCTGCTACAAGAATTATGAATGGCCAAAAGGAAGGATGAGGTATGTATGCTCACATAGATTATTATGAAAGTCATGTCATATGATTGCAGATAATATGGATCACCATTTCCTTCTTGGGAAATATGATCAAGAGAAGAAGGGATCTCCTCCTCTGAAAGATTGCAGAAAAGGCATAAGTCGCACTAGATGAAATCAACATAATATGTTCTCATATGAATCATGAGGAAGTTGACTACAATTCAAGAACTCTAATTGGAAGCTCTTGGGAATGAAGAGTGTAAAAATAAAGGAAGAGATCGTAAAATATGCAACAAAGGTAAAAGACATTCAACATCCAAAGTCCAAGAATATTTGACTAGAATATCTCCTAGAAAGATATGAAGACTCTGATGGAAGTCAAATAAAGGAGACCCTTGACAATGAATATTTTTGGGAGATGTGTCAACCTCTATGCAGGATGTTGATACCTACAGGAAGATGTCATGATGAAAGACCATCACAAAGGTAATGTTTGATTTAAGTGTTCATTTCTTATTTTTGAAGTAATATCTGGATGGGCTTATGTATGATTGCCAAAGGGAGGATCTGTGGATGACTTCCAAGAGGAACATATTGAAGGATGTAAGATCCTTCCGAAAATATGGTGGTCTGAAAGCATAATGACATGAAGCAAAGCTAGATGGAAAACTAATGGATCACTTTTTGATGAGATGAGGACATGACTAACTCATGGATAAAAGTGATGGATGGTTTGTGCCCTATGAAGAAGTCCTCGAAAGATGAAGACTCCATGACAAAAGAAATTGATGACATCGAAGAAGAGAGGAGTTCTTTAGACAGCTGGTTGTTCCATATGAGGAGCTGTTGTAGGTCCCTAGTTAAGGGGGAGTCTGAGAAGGAAGTTTCTTACTTGGAAGAAACTTGGAAATTCACATTCCTTTTCTGGTAGGAATGAGTACATTCCTTATTGAATATGGCCTCCCTATTTGCGAGGTAGAGATAGAAATGACATTTTGGTCTTCACCTGGGAAGACAGAATGGAGGATTAGGTAATCAGTTGGCATCTGATACTTTTGAGGATGATATAGGATATCCAACAAAAAGAGTAGTTGTGGAGGACCAATATTCTTTGAGGGCTAGGGAGTCCAAGATAAAATAGTCCTCATGGAACACACCCTGAGTACCTGGGCATGGATGTTCCGATAGAGACAATGATGAGCGTGCCTATAAATCATTGGTCTCGCCAACATTGAGCTCAAACCTTGTGGAGATAAGGAGTTGTTAGTCAAGGCCTTGCTATGTAACAATGTTGGTTGATATGATGCTATACAAATGAGTTACCAATATGAATTCTTCTTATGAGAAATTCTTTAGATTGAGAAAGTCCAAGTACCAGTATGAATACCCTCCTAGTTAAGAGGGAGTGTTGAAAAGTGTAACTACGTTCGATCTTCATAATGACATGTAATTATGATTTTATGTAATGTGATGTAAAGAAGAAAAATAAATCTATTGTATTGTTTGCTTTATGGGTTTCATGAGCAAAAGATTTTATTTTTGAGTCAAGAGTCCCATTGAGAGTCTTTAGGAATTATTTGTCATCTACTCATAAAATGATAGAGTCATTTTCATGTAATGAAGTCATGCTACACTTTGTAAAAGTTTAATATTGTCTATGTAAATTATTCTCCAAGACCTTGTCACTTATCCTCTTCAAGTCAACCTATAATGATGGAAGAACATGTTAGAAGAATTCGGCCGAACTACCTATGATCATGTCGGCCTAAAGGACATGTGTGGAGGTGTATATATAGCCACACTCAGCCTCACTTGAAGCAAGAAACTCGACTTGCATTCGATCAAGAAGAAATGCGAAGGAGAGTCCAACAAAAGAAGTACGAAGAAAGTATAGCGAAGGAGATTCTTCTGGGTATTGCGAAGTATGTTTTCTTCTAGGGCAACGAAAGAGATTCTTCTGGGGCAGCGAAGAAGGGTTCTTCTAGATTAGTGAAGAAGGGTTCTTCTGGATCAGCGAATAAGGTATTCTTTTCGGGCAACGAAGAAGGCATTCTTTTGGGAAAGAGAAGGAGAAGTTTCTTCCAGACAAGCGAAAACAAATTTTTCTTCTGGGGCGGATTCTTTAGGTGGCTAAGATAGAGATCTAGAGACCAAGATTCTTTAGAGGATACCAATGAAAGCCTAGAGACTAAGATTCTCTAGGGAAGCCAAGAAGGAGCAGTGTGAAGGATAGAGACTGAGTTTCTCTAGAAGGAGCCAAGGAGGGCAGTTCAAGATCAAGATGAAAGTCGAGAAAGAAAAGAGGTAGAGCATCAAGGTTAGTGACAAGGTTCTTGGGAGAATACTAGAGTCAAGGGTCTGTGTTATGGTCTTGGTAATCACCAATTGAAGATTTAGAAGAAGAATTTTGTTTGGGTTTTCCTCTCAAGAAGTGAGAGGTTTTGGCCTTGGCTGAGAAGCCTACATACTGTGTCACTTGTCTTTTATTGTGCATATTGGTAATTGTCTTGATAAAGGTAACACAATAATAAATAACAAAGAAAAAACTATAAGCTAAGAAGTAAAAGTATATCACAAGCAACTATCAAGCAGAGAAATATTTTAACTATTCATGCTCTATATTTCTCAATAGAAATCACCTCGCAACCCTCATAAAAGTATGATAACAAAGTTTTAGATCTTGGATCTCCCTTGAACTATATAAAAACCTTGCCATGCATGTCTCATAACTTCCATGAGATATAGTTTTCTCAATCCACAAGCATTTTGAATAGTGGCATTTCTTTAGTAGGGTCATTGTTACTATTTCTATTAGATGGATCTTCAACAATGGTTACATTTGTTGATTCTTTTGGAGCTTTCCTTTGAGAAGGTTATTGGCACATATTTTGCAATTATTTGATATATGACCTTTTTCATCATAATGGTAACATTCAATCCCATTCTTCCTTATCAGTTTGTTTACCATATCTTTCTTTGGGTACACTGTTGTCCTTGGTTGAGAATCTCTTTCCCTATCCTTTATAGTTTTCCTCTGTTTTTTTTTTTTTTTAATAGCTAAGAAACATGAAATAATGTCTCTTATAGTGTGTGAAAACATATGAATAAGAGTAAAGATGACATTGTTGTAGTTTTGACTTCACCTAGCTATTTGATGACAAATCTTTGATTGTTTATGTGGCTAGAAATATTAACTTTTGCATGCATCTTAAATCTAAATAACTATAGCTTCATAGGAAAAAAAATTGCATTCAATGCTTTTTCTTCAAATAGCTTATTTAGATGATCTTAGATTTTATTGGTTGATTTTCCCAAATCTATACGATGCAACTCAAATTCTAAGAGAAAGACCAATATTAGCTTTGACATGAACACAAACTTACCTCGTCCTTGGTTCTAGGCATTCTTGGCCTACATCACAACTATGGCACATGTCACACATGTCGACACAGGACAGGGAGTTGGTGTTGGTAACCCTTAGAGGTCTCCCTCCTACTTGGGAAACCTCCATTACCCCCATAAGCAACAACAATAGTTTTCCATCATTTGATGAACTCATTGGAAAACTCACTCAAGAAGAATCAAAGATGATCTCAAGAGGCAGGATACAAAAGCATGAAGAAATAAAGCCTGCTGCTTTAATTACTCATAACATGAAAAATATAGGGAGGTTCATCAAGTTCAAGGAAACCTGCTCCCAAAAATTCTAATAGGAGGAATGGAAGAAAAAATTAATCATTGCACATTCAATGGCACAACTGTCACAAGAAGGGGTACTCTGCTTGAGATTTCCTTGAGAAGAACAATGCTCCAAGATACAACATTAGAAGCAACAATAGCAAGTTCAATAATAAAAGAGGGAGAGATGATTGAAGGAATGGTCGTAATGGAAGAGATGAAAATCCAAATGATTGCGATGAAGACCACCATCCTCAAAAGAAGTTAAGAAATTCTAGGTATGAAAGTAACATTGCTACTAGTCAATCTGAATATATTCTTATTTCTTCCCTTTCTAGTTCCTCTCCCCCAGATACTTGAGATAGTCGATTGGTTGCTAGTGGGGCCTCTCATAATTTCTTTGGGTATAAGGAGGTTCTCTCTAATTTAGTAGAGAGGGAGTCAAGCTTGAAGATTATTCTTGGAGACAACTCCACTAATCTTGTTAAGGGCTTTGGCTATGTTAATTTCATTTGGACTTTAGGGAATCAGTTTTTCTTCATGATGTGATGTATGTGTTGGGGTTGAATAAGAATTTAGTATCTATATCTGCCTTGGAGGACAAAGGGATGAAGGTCATCTTCATCAAGGGAAAAGTACTTACTTGGCTTGTGGGATCCTCTATGAGAGATGCTTTTACATTGGGATCTAGATTTGAAGGACTCTATAGATTCACTGGAAGACCTCTTCTAGCAATGGTCCTTGATACTAATCATCAAAGCTAGTTGTGGCATTGAAGATTGACACATCTAAATTATGATGCTCTTCCGAAATTGAAGAAGTTGGTATTTGGAATCCCTGATGTTCAAGCTCAACATGATGGAGTATGTCTAGGATGTGCCAGTGGAAAGAAGATAAGGGGACCATTCCCCTCTAGCAAGAATAAGATTAATGACATCTTCAAACTCATTCATTCTGACATATGTGGTTCAATGTCTGTACATTCACTTGGTAGTCATCTCTACTACTTAATCTTCATCGATGATTTCTAAGGGAAGACATGGATATATTACTTGAAACATAAGGATGAGTCCTTCGATATGTTGAAGGAATTTAAGCTTTGCTCGAAAATCAAACAGGGAAGAAAATTAAAGTCTTTAGGTCTCACAACGGTGGAGAGTTAAGTTCTAATGAATTCATTGATTTTTGCAAGAAAGAAGGTATCAAGGACACTATTGTGCCCTATAATCCCGAACAAAATGGAGTGGATGAGAGAAAAAACAAGTCTATTGTGGAGCCTGCTTGAGCCATGCCCCATGATCAAAAGATGTTGAAGTTCCTTTGGGGTGAAGCAAAGAATACAATGGTATATGTTCAACATAGGGTTCCTCATCAAGAATTGGACAATAAAACTCCCAAAAAAGTATTCACAGGTGTCAAGCCCAACATTGACCATCTCGATATATTTGCTTGCCCTGTATATTTCCATGTGCCTAAGGACAAAAGAAACAATTTGGAAGCCACTAGAAGAAGAGGTATGTTTGTTGGGTATTGTGAAGATTCCAAAGCATTTAGAATATATATTCTTGGTTAAAGAAAGGTTGGAATTAGTAGGGATGTAACATTCAATGAAGATGCTACCCTTGGAAAAGAAATAGACCTTGCTTCGCCTCCTAAGGAGAAAAGATATGATATGGATATTATAGAAGGTCCCACTGTGCCAGAATCCAAGAGAGACATTGTTGATGATCCCATGGAACCCATGGTTGGATCCTTCTCCATGTGATCCCCCTACCAAGAAGAGGCCACTTTGGCTTCATGACATATTACAAGATGTTGAAGGACATGTTGTTGCCCATGGAACCTTTAGAGAAAGCAACAAGCCACACAGGTATCAAGGATATGTTGTAGCGATGAGCAATATGATTCAAGATGAGCCTCACACCTTTGAAGAAGTCGTGAAAGAAAAAGTCTGGAAAGATGCTATGGTTGAAGAATATGAATCAATTATGAAGAATGACATATGAGATGTTGTTTCTAGAGTGAAGGGAAAATCAATGGTGACTTCAAAATGGTTATTCAAAATCAAGCATGGAGTTGACGAAAGCATCAAGAAATATAAGGTGAGGTTAGTGGCAAGAGAATTCTCCCAAAATGAGGGAGAACATTATGATGACATTTTTACTCTTGTGACCCAATATACCACTGTTCGTTCGATAGATGCCCTTGTTGCAGTGAAGGATGGACCCTCCATAAGATGGATGTGAAGACAAAATTCCTTCATGGCATGTTACAAGAAGAATTTTATGTTGAGCAACCATAGGGATTTGAAGTGGAGGATTGAAATTCACACGTTTGTAGGTTGAAGAAGACATTGTATGGATTGAAGTAAGTCCCCAGAGCATGGTACGCTCACATAGATAGTTACCTAATGAAGCTTGGTTTCATAAGAAGCAACACTGATCCCAACCTCTACTTCAAGGTAGTCTAAGGTATTCCCTTGATTTTAGTTTTATATGTTGATGATCTATTCTTGATAGGTAGTGAACCCCTGATGATCGTGCATAAGAGGGAGTTGGCCTCTGAATATGAGATGAAGGACTTTGGACTCATGCGCTACTTCCTAGGCCTTGAAGTGTGGCAAAGCCCCGATGACATCCTCCTTTCACAATGAAAATATATCGTGAAGCTGTTGGAGAGATTTGGAATGACAAAATGCAAGTCCCTAGCCACACCGATGGAAATGAATTTTAAGAGGCCCTGTGGAGAAGTTGCAAGGATTGATTAGGTGAATCCATCTGAGTGTAGATAGTTTATTGGGGCTCTAATGTTATTAGTGAACACTCGTCCAAACACATTCTTTGCAGTGAACACGTTGAGTAAATTTATGACTGAGCCTCTTCATGTAGATTGGGTTGTTGGCAAACACATTTTGAGATACTTGCATGGGATGATTACCTTTGGTCTAAGATATTCTGCTGGAGATGTTTGACTTCATGGATATACCAATGTTGACTAGGCAGGAAATGTTATTGACAAGAAGAGCATTTCAGGATGTTGTTTTGGCCTTGGATCTTCCATATATCTGAGATGAGAAGGAAACAAAAGCTATAGCTTTCAGCACCATCGAGGCTGATTATATTGCCGCTAGCATGGCTAGCTGCGAAGCAGTTTAGTTGAGGAAGCTCTTTGAAGAGTTGTTTGAGCAGGTCTTGGACACTGTAGTGATATATTGTGACAACAAAAGTGGGATTCGATTAGCAGGGAATCTCATATTTCATAACAAGTCCAAGCACATAAAGATCAAATATCATTATATTCGAGACATGGTGTAGAGAGGAGCCGTTAGACTCCATCACTTATCGACAAATGAGTAGATAGTAGATATTCTCACCAAGGCTTTGTCGAAAGGGAAGTTCTTGGTCTTCATAGAACAACTTGGACTGATGGGTGTGACTTCTCTTGGTAAGGGACTTCACTAATCAAGAACACTGAGCATAACTCTTCCCCTTGGTTGAGTTCTCAAGGTGGGAATGGAGTGTTGAGGGCTCCTACGGGTGAGGGAATTTTGGACAATAGGTATGTGTGATCCCTACTCTTGTAGTAGGTCAGGTATCTCCCCTATTGTCATCCATAAGGTGTGCATGATCCTTGTCTGTTTTGACAAGTCGGGTATCTCCCCCTATCTTGGTCCAACAAAGTATATGTTGGAAATAATACTGAGGGGGGGGGGGGGGGGGGCGTGAATCATATATCAAATCAATATAATTTTTCATTCCATATTAAGATTTCATATACGCTACCTTAGTTTAGGCAACTTGCGGTGATCGAAACTATTTTAATGCACAAGAGATTCTAGTAAACTTATGTTCAGTTAGTTTATCCTTAATGAGTGCATCAGAAACATTATTAACCATAGAACAGTTAAACAGAGCAGTTAAAATAGAACAATCATCACACACAAGAAGCACACATGAAAACAGAACCACTGACTGAGAAGTGGAAACCCAATGTGGGTGAAAACCACCTGCTGCAAGTCGTCTCAATCTTCTTTTTAATAAGAAACTTCTTTTTACAATAGTTATGTACTGGTGCAGTCTTATACTAGTACACAGGCTTCTACCTGCAGAAGGCTACAACCTTTACTCGTTTTCTAGCTGCTACTGAAAGGGAGCTACCACCCCCTTAGCTCTTATACTAGCTAATGTACTAGTATGTAGGTGCCGACCTATAGAAGGCTACAACCTTCTCTTTCTTCCTCCAGGTACCACGTTTCATACATTTTTAGACTTGATACTCCTGAAGTACAATACCATAATTTGAAGGCCACGTTTCATCCAATTTTCATACTGGACCCATCAATATCATTGAAGCACACAATCAATCAACACTAGCATCATCAATCTCTGAATCACCAAATACTGAATCATTGAAACTCCGTCAACAAAATGCAGTCACCATAACACAGAGCAGAACACTGAACTTTATAACTTCGCTGCACTTCCTGCGTATGTACGCACTTCTATCATAGTCAACCAGTGTATACATCATATAGAGATGATTCATTCTAGGCCATTAGATCTCGATCTATCCTTAGATCTTGTTCTCCATCTACCGCTGATATTCCTCAGCTCAGATCAAGCAAAGCATCATGAACCCATACCCTGCATACTAGATCTCATCCTTCATCAGATATTCAAGACTTTCTCAATACATTTGCCTAATGATCTTCTTCTCCTTTTATAGTCTTAGGCCTTACTCAATACCATGGTCCAAAACCGTTACTTGGGTTCAACAATTCGGACGCAATACCAAGGACCAAAACCATAGGTCTAAATACCATGGACTCAAAAATAAGCTTCCCACATGTACGCGCTTTTCCGTGCATGAAAGTGCGTGCATACACATACGCGACTTTTGATCAGAAATCCCGCGTGTATACACCCCTTTGTATATAGTGAACCTGCGTGTATACCCTACTTGGTATATAGCGAACCTGCGTATATACGCGACTTGGTACATAATGAACCTGCGTATAACCTGCATATGTATGCGACTTGGTATATAGTGAACCTGCATATATACTCTTCTTTCTTCATTCTTTGTAGTTTGATCATCAACTCTTTGCTACTAACCTACTGCACTATGATTTGTCATCTGTGTGAGTTTCCATCAAGGACAACACTTGTATCATAATGCCAATAATCTCCCCCTTTGGACTTGATGGCAAGGCTAACTTGTCGTACTGAGAACTGTCATCTGATTCCTTTGAGTTGTCCTGCATCCCATGTATTTTGTCACATCTGATATCTCTTCTGTAGATTCATCTAGTTATATATAAGTGAGTTGTTCTTCTACGAGTGGGTTGCCATTAAGTACAACACATGCGTCATAATGCCAACAGTATACCCCAATTGGCATCATACCCACAAGTCGAGCTTATTGGGATTGTCCCTCCCCATCTGGCCAATAGGTTGAGGAGGCTTGGGGGTGTGTGATCCTTACCTTTGGTAAGTCGAATATCTCACCCAAGCTCGAATTATGATGCAAGTGTTCTACCACATGACTCTTGAGGGTCTTTGTTGGGAAGATCAATAGGTAATAGGATGGATGTGATCCTTACCTCTTATAGCAAGTGGTATCTCGCCCATTGGTTGCACAATGGGATGGTTGTGATCCTTGCTTGGTAAGTTGCATCTCGCTTATTGCTCCGTATAGAGGGTGGTAGCTGAAGCTCCCCTAGGATTCTTTTTCTTTCAATTCAAGAATGATTGAGCAGATAGAGTTGAGTAGAGATGGGACATGATTTGATGATAAGTGATGATGCAGTTGGAATTTCTCCTTAGCTGAGAGGGAGTGTTAATTTGGCAACTCAGTGACAAAGTCCAATCATTGGACTAGATTCCTCTTTCTAAGAGGACCAAAATTGACCTTTGAAGCACTTGATTCGAATCAGGGAAAGTGTATTTTTGAAGTGAAACACACAATGTTACATTTGATCAAGTCGGCCTAGAGGACAAATTGCCCCTCCTCCAATGTCTATAAATACAAGTCAAGGAGCCTCACTTGAGACATCATCATCTCATCTTCTCTTCTCGGGTTTGATCATTTGAAAAATTGCAGGGTTTCTCTCACACATGCGAAGGAGGAGGACGAAATTACAAGTGGCTAAAATCTGAAGTCCACAACAACTTTGACCAGTGATGATTTTGACTTTCTGGGCTTATTTTTTGTTCGATATTTTGGGAGAATTTCTGTTCGAGTAGGCCACAACTTTTGGCACAAAACTAATGATTTTGAAGGAGTTTGTCTTGTGTTGACCATAGGAAAATTTGTAGACTTGACCGAAATTTTTTCCCTCCTTTGATCGAGTTTGACTATATATTTTTGGACTGTTTTGGGCTCTGTTTGACCAACATTTGAGGTCACACTCTTTTGACATTTGAGTTTGATTAGAGGACTTTGATCGCAGATTTGTGGACTAGTTAGGGAACGTGGACTACTATTGACTGTTGACCAAAATCACAGATTATGACAGTTGGACAGATTTGACTTTTCTTCATTAGCATTTGGATCATGGATAGTTGATTTATTTATAAGTCAAACTTTGAATTTGACTCTTGATTTGGGCTCATTGCAATCTCTGCTAAACATTTGAAGACAATCTAATGGATGAAGAATTTCAAAGGGTTTTCCCTCTGTGGGGTTTTTCCTTGGTCTTTGACCAAATTGGTGTCTCTTGTTGATGTTTTGACTCTCCTATTGTCATTGCATTTACTATTCTATCTTCAATTATTGTTTTATGATTGGAAGAATTAATTATTGTTCAAAATATTGGTAATTAAAGAATTGAATTGGACTAAAGTAATTGATATAGCATAGAGCAGTGGAAAATTAAAGATTTTCACATTCTAGGTATGGAAATTTTGGCCATTTAACTTTTCTAGGGTTTTGATTTTGAAAGTTGTGTAAACTCTTATGAAAACAAATATAAGCTCTTTGTGTTATGGAATATATAATAATGTAAAAAATAACTTAATAAATAGTAGTTGATCATTAATGTGTTGCAAGCTATGTGTTATGTTGGCAATAGTCTATAACGCGACTTTTTGAAAGCTTTTCCGGTGGATTTTTTCGGGCAAAATCCGGCAGCAATTCATTGGAATCCCAAGTTTGATAGCTAGTTTCTGCATAATCAATGGCTCCCAAGGGTTTTCCAGGGCGTTGAATCCAAATATGCAGTTAAAAAACCATTTTAACTGCTAAAAATCAAGATTTAACCTCATTTCTTCTGCCGGATTCCGTCACCGGAATCTCCAAAAAGTCGCATTATAGACAACTCCGTTATGTTGATTTATGATTGTGTAGTGGATAGGATGAATGATTGTTGTTGTATGACTTCTATATGATGACTTGTGAATATTGGACGGTAGATGACATTTGGTGGCTATTATATGTGATGCAGGTGTTTTTCTCAATAGGATCTAGGTTTTACCAATTTGGAGATAAGAATTTGATTTTCTAAATATAATAGGGATTGATTAAAGAAATGAGAGATTATTCCTCGTCACCATGTAATGCACTATTTAGAGTGATTTGTTGAAAAAGTGAGAAATTTTAGTTCTAGCTTAAATATTTTCTATGTAAGGATGATTTGATTTTAGTGGATTTCAACTCATTATCATTTTGTATATAAACACATTATATAAAGAGTAGACCAAGGATAGAGAAATAGAGTATATGAGGAAATAGTGAAAGGTTAGGTGTAAGAAGAGGTCGGAAGAGACTAAAAGAGGGGGGTTAGTGCATTACAATGCTAATTTTGTAATTATGCACCTCAGTTCAATGGTTAATGAATTGTCTATCTGCGAATGTATTTTTATAAGTGACAGGTTAATGTGTTTTTATTTATTTGGATAGTGTAATCCATTATTGTGTTGGGTGATCATCCATGATCAAACTCCTTTCAGGATGAGAATTTCTTTGATCCAAATTGGATTCCAGATGTGCTCAAGAGTGCAGGATTGAGCGTCAAAATGAATCAACCGTAGTTCTGTGCAAGGTTCTGATTTAGAGTTTACAAAATCTAGCGATTTAAGTGACGACAAATTTACTTTCAATAACCATTTTTCAAGTCAGGGTTCAAGCCCAAGCTTCGTGGTTTTGCAACCAAATCCTTTGTATCACAACCTTGTGAATATCCAATATTCCAAAGTTGCATGGCCAGTTGATGGAGACGACAAATTGTCCATCACATAATCATTAATCTAGGTCGAATAATAGTCCAACCGCAAGTTTAAGCCAAATCCGAAAGATCCATATCGAAGCGATATTTGGATGGAAAGAAGTATTTGGGTCAAAAGTTGATCGAGAGTACAAGGATCGTTTGGATCCAAGCTCTGTAAAGGCATTGTTAGCTCTATCTGAATCTTTGGATGGTGGGTTACAATAAACCCATTTGAGTCTCGGATCTCAAATTGCGCGAGAATTTGGAGTTACATTATGGATTTTGGAGTCTACGTAGGAAAAAAAATAGTATTAACTTGAATTAGTTTTGGAGCACAGTTGTTGGTGCCATTACACACTGATGAATTTTAGGTGGGAGAGATAGCAGATGTCTAGAGAAATTGGGAGCATCGATCTGACAAAGAGGTTAAGTGCCTAATTGGCATATTTTTTTATATTAGAGCAGTAAATTCCAATTGACTTCGAGAATATGATAATATATATATGAAAATTGTTTTTTGGGCTGCTACAAGCTTCAATGGGTGTGAAGCTTTTAAATTCATGGAGTTTACAGGTGTTAAATTAAGTGAAGGTGTTTAAAATTAATATTAATATTGAAAGATAGATATTCATATCAATATTATTATTAAATTTAATATTAATATTAATATATTACAATATTAATATTATTAAATTTAATAATTTTAGATTAATACATATTATATTTTATTATATTATAATATATAATATATATTTTAATTCTAGATATATATAGGAAGGAAGAACGAAGACATAGTGCAATATAGGTTGACAAAGAGGGGGAGTGAGAGAAAGGATGAGAGAGAGCACAAGAGATGGAGAGAAGGGGGAAGAGGAGAGAGGGAGGGAGATAGCGATGGAGTTAGAGAGTGAAGAGAGAGAGAAAGAGAGGTGCGAGAGAAAGGGAGAGAGAGGAACAAAGAGAGCGAGGACATGGGAGGGAGAGGGAGAGGGAGAGTGAAGGAGAGATAGATAGATACAGAGAAAGAGTGTGTATGTTTAGGGGGTGATATAAAGAAACAAAGGGATATATAGATATATATGGAGGTGAAGAGAGGCAAGAAGAGAGAAAAGGTGTAGATGTTGATTTCTAATTATATTTGATTGCTTGCACTGGATGCATTGATTTTAGTGTAGATGTTGATTTCTAATCCTATTTGACTATTTGCATTAGATACATTGATTTAAGTGTAGATGCTCTTTTCTAATCATATTTGATTGTTTACATTAGATGCATTGACTTCAGCGTAGATGCTTTTTATAATCCTATTTGATTGTGTGCATTAAATGCATTGATTTCAGTGTGGATGTTGATCTTTGATTTGATGTAACTGGATGTATGATGGTACATTAATTTTAAAGTGATTGGATTAACAGTGTGATTGATTTCAGTGTAAGCACAAAAAAATTGTTGACACTGTGCATTGATTTTTGTGTTATAGTAATTCAACCTATTAATATTAGAGAGCAAGAGAGAAGGAATGATGTTTTTTACAATAGCTCAAGTTAAAGATTTGAATGGTTTACACTTTCAACTACCCCTTTCATATAATAGATAACAAAAATGATAAAACTAACATGGGTGACAATAACAATAATAGAAGAAAATAGTTTGAGATTGATCACAATGAAGACTATTTGTAATTAACTACATTCTTATTATCCACAGTTTCTGCCATTCAACACTATTACATTTTCACTTTGCATTCAATTTTTTAATTTCATCATTAAAATTATTAACAATCTCTATCATCTCAACAATCTGAGATAACTGAGAAAATTTAAAATTAAAATTACTCTTCAAGATATATTTAGTAATACTTGGAGGGGCACTATTAAGAATTAATTAGCTGTCAAAAGTTGTGATACTTAAAATTAAATGAAATAGATGCACAATATGAATCATCCGATAAACTATTGACAAGATTGTCTCCCTTCTTCATCAACACTTAATTAATAATAGACACTTACATACACATATAAAAATATAACACAACACTTAAATTAAATGAAATAGATGCGCAATATCAATTATCCGACAAACCATTGACAAGATTGTCTCCCTTTTTCATCAACAACTAATTAATAATAGACACTTACATACACATAAAAATATAACACAAGACTTGTAACATTCAGAAACATTACCATCCAAATCCAAACACATAAACACACAAACCGTTCAAAACATCCGAACATAAACACACACAAACCGTTGAAAGCATCCAAACACAAATGTTCAAACCATTCAAGGCAAGAAACATAGACTAAATTAAAGAATAGAATGATATGGTCATGTTAAGAAAACATAATGTAAATTTCGAAGTATGAAGCTTATGTCAAACATATACATGATAATGATAATCTAAAAATGTGAGATTGCTTCCCTTCGCTCGAACCAACCTAGATCCATCTAACTCCGGATCTATCACGCACCCAAAGAGATCAAATACCTTGAGATGGAAACCTTTCCTCAAATTGTACACTCCAAAAAAAAGGTTTACATGTAGGGAGATTTGATCTTTCTTGGCATATGATAAATACTGGGAAAAACCTAAATATTTAAAATTTAAATACCTATACAAAAAATTTACATAATATTAGCTTATTTTTAAAATAATCATATAAATAGATGATTAACAAAAATCCATTAACACCACAAAGTTCTATCATTATTCTTTGCACTCACTAGATTTGTCTCGGTCTCGTAGGTATGCATGATATGTAGTTCACTAAACATTTTGTAGTACTGCACTTTGCCCATTATTTTATTTCTTGGTCTTTGTGTTGTTCTTGTAGTGGTTAGTAAGTACAAGAGTTGTCTTTAGTGTGACTTTTTGGAAGCTTTTACGGTGGGTTTTTGCAGTCAAATTTCTCTAAAATACAACAGGAATTTATTGAAATCACAAGTTTGATGGGTAATCCTGTGCAATCGAAGTGTCCTAGGGGTTTTCGAGGGTGCTAAATCCATATATATAGTAAAAAAACTAATTTAGATAACACAAATCAAGATTTTACCTCAATTTTTTCCATCGGATTTTGGCACCAGAAAGTCTAAAAAATCTCACTAAAAACAATTTTGTAAGTATATCATTGCTTTTATTATTGTCTCATCTTGGAAGTCAGGTAGTTGACATTCCTTATTCATCTAATACATTGGATGGTAGTTGTAAGCCGAAATAAACAAAGTGAAACCATATATTATTATGTAAGATAAAATGTGTTACATATCAAGGGAACTCGTGTAATGATTTTAACGAGGGTTCAAAAGTGCCTTGACAAATAAAATTAGTGGGTTAGGGACAAGATTCGAGAACTGGGAGCTTTTGCACAAGCTCCCTACGTGCAACCGTGGATATTAATTATATAATTAGGAAACGTCAATATCCATTGCTCACCATCCTAGACTTTAGATTGACTTTACATTGGCAAAAATACTTATTGAATCACTTTGATGTGTTTCTGCAATCTCGCATACCATTAAAAATACCTTTCATTCACATCCTCTTCGACCAAAGTCCAATTTCGAAAACCGGAGCATTTGTAGCAAAGAATTCTCAACATCTGGGAATCCATGCCCCCTCATCATCTCGTGCTTAACAACACCCTACGTCAATCCTGCCAAATAATAGGAAAGCATGGTATCCTTCGTTATTCATTTTATGTTACATACAAGTGTACACTTCTTTTCTAATTTAGAATCCCTGAAATGCTCCATGAAATTATGCAGATAATCAAACAACACTCCCTAGGACTTTGGCGTATGATTTAATGGCATTATAGGAACCATTTTTCCTCTCAGTTTGTGCTATGGTCTGCCTTGGTTTTTCCGGTTGTCGGAACAACTTTCTCCGGTGGTCATCAGTACTTTCTGTTACACAGTAATTTGTCACTGCCTTCACTCCCAGTCCTTCTACTGTGTCATGTGTCCAAGTCAAACATGCCCATACTGAACAAATGCTCTCTTATGCTGCCAATTGACCTACTTTTCCTAAGTTATCTGCCTCATCGCGACTATGGACTTAATACACGCGGTGAACGACGCTCATAAATAGTTCAGCTACGCTGCTAGCGCAGAAGTACATATATTTCCCACGACAGACCGATTTCATGCCCCATTGCGAGGCTATTTGATATCCTTAGTGATGGTCTGACTAACTACATTACTTACTAGCGATGTCAGCGCTAAGGATCTGTTATACACCCGCGATGATCCAGATTGGGTGAATTTGTTCCAACAGTCGGCCTTCTGGATGACTCCAGACCTAGTTGTTAGCCTAGTTTGTGTCACCCTTCCTTCCCTGGTATGGCAGTTCTGTCAATTGTGCTACTTTCCTTGGGGATAAGCTCTCTCTTCGACCTTTGATGGAGACCCATTCTCCTATTTAAACACTCACCTTTGCTATGATAAGCTAGTTGGTAAATTATTGGATTGAGCAATGTTGTTAGTGCTTTTGGGTTTGATAGATAGCTAGTGTGGGTGTGAACAAGTGCGAGAGTTTTGATAGCTTGTGGAAGGTTGTGAAGTGCCCTTGACTTTATGTAAAACTTGTGAGTGAGAGAGAGACTTTGTATGTTGGGAGATCCATTTTCAAAGAGTGAATGCTTGAGGAACATGTTGGCTAGATTCCTCTAAGAAGGCTTTCGACGTCAAGACTTTGGTTGTAAGCTTGCTCTTATTTCATTATTAATACAATCAATGATGTTTTCCTATGTCTTGTATGTAATTTACTAGATAGCTCATGACTTCTTGACTTTGTGAGTAAATAGATCATTGTTGTTTTCCGGTTACGTGCTTTGTTGTATTTTCTTTGCATTGTTTCAGGTTGATCACTCATTGAGGAGAAGGAAGCGAAAGTTGGAGCAGCGCAACAGAACTCCATCGACCACCGGTTGAGGTAGGCCTCCAACTATGACTGTTGAAGGAAAGCTATTGTTGATCTGTCCTTGTTTGTGACTAGACCCACTTTAAGGCTAGAGGGGTTGCCTCTGCCCACAGAGGGAATACTTTCCTGCATCACAAATTGGTGACTCCGCTGGGGAGTCTGTCCTATGTTCTTCTCTTTGCTCTTGTTTTGATTTTGATTTGGTCTCTCTTTGCTTTTGGGGATTAATTATCAATCTTTTGGGTCACCTAGATTGATCTGGGAGGTCCCTCTATTGTCTATTAGATTCGCTGGTTTTTGTTCGGGAGTTTTTGGCTCGTTTGCCATTGTTTTTTACATCATCGCGGAACATAGTCTAATAGACGCACTGACGTCGCGGTCACACTTTTGTAAAATCCTGTGCGTCGCTGAATAACATCACACAGTCGCAACGACCTCTGAAATCGGTCCATCGCGGGAAAGACGTGTTCTTCCACGATGACGTCATGCTATTGCTACAACTAGCTGCTTATCAGTGCTAGTTGCTAGTGTTGTCCTCGCGACGATACCTATAGAATTGATTTTCTCAATTCTGCCTCCTGAGTTTGTAAGTCCTCTTTATCCCTTGCCTTTTTCACTTGCTCAGTCATTTTTTTTTCACTATTTATGGTCAAGGCACTCCTTCTTTGGCTTTGTTGAATGAATCTTGCCTTTTTGCCCGTGTGACCTAGTTCAAGTCTCTTGAATCAATTGTCTTAGTTGCTGGTTTGCTCAAGATTTGTTTATAGCTTCCTTGTTGGTTTGATTAAGCCTTCCTCATTCTTTGTTTCTGGTTGATTTTTAGTGGCAATTATTGAACCAATATTTAGTATTGATTCGATCTCTTTTCACTACCAAACATAGATCATGTTTGTTTGGATCAACCGGTTCTTTCACTCTTGCTTGTTTGTTTATTTGAATTTGAGAAAAAAATCAAAAACCAAAAGACTGTATTCATTTAGTGTGTGAAAGTGAAAGTGAATTTGCATTTCTAGGTTGCATATTGGAAAGCGAATGATAAAATCTCTCATTAGTAGTACCCATGCACTGTAGGAATTGATGTCTGTATGCATTGTGTGATTTCGTTTGCTCATCTTGGTTTTCTTGGTTTTGGAATGATCTCTCTACCCTCCCGTAGCTAGGTGTTAATTGAAGTAAAAAGGATGTTTCATTCATTCTAGCTGCATCCTAGGTTTTGTTGTATACATACGGTAAGGCCGGAAAACTGAAACATAATTCAAGATCAACTTTAAAATGAACTGAATAAATCTAACAACGCATTGGAACATAACACTCATTATTTAGAGGTCTAGGCTAGAGACGTGCTCCGGCGTCGTTAAACCTAGTCACTATTGTTCTCACTCAAGGTTAGGTGATTCCTCCTTTTGTGACTCAATAGCGATCTAGTACGGAATTGTGCTCCCATGTACCATCAAGTATATGTTGGGAGACCCCACTAGGTTATCATCCTATATCCTTAGGAAGCCGTGTTTGTCGCCTTGCAAATGGTAACGCACCGAACACAACATTCGGGAAGATTGACTGTCGTACGAAAAGTCCTTGGTTTTCATATGACTGCCAAGGTGTATATGCAGTTTTACGGGTTGTTTGGTAAACCTTTTGCCTAGTTTCTCCAGAGTAGTCACTTTCGTTCCTTTTCAGACTCCTTAAAAGAAAAGGTCCATCTGAGCACTTGTCCTTTCAGGTTCATTAAACCTCGAAAGAGATAGAGTCACCTTTTCGTCCTTTTCTCGACTCTTGAAACATGAAAAGGTCAAGTTTTGTTCTTGCGTCATAAAATTTATTGCCCACGAAATATTCCTGGTAACCGTTCAAGTTCTTGGTTGTGATAAGAGTGTTTTTTAGGCTCGTTCTCGATGGCAACATTCCCCGAGTCTACCGGCCAAGGTTTTCCCCTAGATGGAAATCTTGGTCCATTTCCTCCATTTGGAAATGTCGGTGCTCCGTATATGGTAACATTGTCTTTGCTTGGGTTAACCATCAATTTGCCCGTGTGATTGTTTTCAACCTCGGTGGTCCCGAGCGTCATGACTCCTGTTCCACCATCTTCTTCGTCTGAACCATGACACGATGATTCCAAGGTTGAGCCTGCGCCGCCTTCCCCTATTTCTCCGCCTTCCTCTCCTCCTTCGCCTGGTGAAAGTTCCATCTCTAGTAACCAGGGGACTAAGAAGAAGCAGAAGAAGATGAAGAAGAAGAAGAAGTTCGATAAGCACAAGGCCACCTGTGCAGCTACTGCGCCAAGTACATCTCATGTTGGAACACCTTCTGCTCCTCCGTGGAAGGTTAAGTTTCCTTGTAAATTGTGCAAGGGTGACCATCTTCTTTGTGATTGTCCTGGCATTCCTAGGATATTAGAAGTATGGTCTCATGATCCGGCTTGTCCCTCATCATCCTCTGAAGATCATGGCAATGCTACCCTATCAACTGGCAACAGTAACAAGAAAGGGAATATTCGATTCCCCTGTAGGCTATGTGAAGGCAACCATCCCCTTCACGTTTGTCCGCTCATGGATAAAGCTTCCGTCATTTTGAAAAGTCTTACAACTTCTTCACCCTAACTTCCTGTTGGTTATCAGAGGCTCTCTTCAGACCCTCTCCCCGTTGACAAAGAGATTGACTTAGATTCTTCTCTTGTCCATCATCCTCTTTCTGAACCTAGCTATGCTAAGCCTATTCTAGACCAACCATTGGTCGGAGAGAGTGTCAAGTTGGGTTCACCACCTGTTGATCACTCTGTTTCGGAAGAGCGTCATGCTCATGTTCTTCTTGTCTCATCAAATTCTCTCGAGTCCAAAAACGGCCCTCCTACCTCCGCTGGTCAAGAGGGTCCTTCTTCGGTTCCTGTAGAGCAGGAGGGTAATCATACGATTCCCCCACCAAGTAGTTCGGTCGTTTCCTTCGATTGGAGTCATTTGATTGCATTCTGCCTTCCATCCCATGTGCCTTTCCAGATTACAGTACATGCCTATGATAAGGCAATACCTGACACTATTTTGGATGAGGGTGCTTCAGTTAGTCTCATGCCTTTCACTACTTGGCAAGCTTTGGGCTCCCCACAGCTTGTGCTAGTCATGCAGAATTTGTTGGCATTTGACGAAGGAACCAGTCAACCTTTAGGGATCCTCTCGAAGTTTCTTGTTACGTTTGGAGGCAAAACTGTCTACATAGATGTACTGGTTGTCCAAGGTGCTTTAGATTTCAGTCTTCTCCTTGGCTGTGACTATGTTTATGCCATGGGGGCCCTCATCTCTTCACTTTTCCGTGTGGTTTGTTTTCCACACAATGGAAGAGTGGTGACCATAGATCAATTGTCGTTCTTTAGTCACCCAGTGCGTCCTGTACCACCATCATCTCCCATCGGTTCTTATCCGCAAGTTCCACAGGTCAATTACGTGGCTACCTGTTCCATTTCCGCCTCTACTGATGATCATGCAGATGGTCTCGTACATCATGTACTGGGGGCATTGGAACCTGATCTGTCATTGGTGCCTCATGACATGTATTCCTCCCAGAGTGCATCCCTTCCATCCCGCGAAGACCTCTTGGGAGCCATGTTCTCATATGGCCAATGAACCACGGTGTCTGAGGATAGTTTGTTCCTGTCTCAACCTCGCTAAAAAATGAAACCGGGTGTCCCGAGGATAGTTTGATCTTGTGTCAACCTCGTTAAAAAATGAAACGAGGAGTCTCGAGCATAGTTCCTGATCTTCTGTCAAGCTCGTTAAAAAATGAAACAAGGTTTATGAGGATAGTTCTTTTACTATGTCAACCTCATTAAAGAAATGAAACAACTCTCTTTCCAAATCGAGTCTTTGCTTAAGATCTCGTAAAATCCAAGTCGAGTCTTTCCAAGATCTCGAACGTGAACCTTCATTCCATCCACCTCGTTGAAGCTTGGGGGGCATGTACCTCGATTTGCATCATTATGCTGGGGGCATGCAAACTTATAACAAGCATAGTTTTTTGTTTCAAGCTTGTGTAAACATGAAACCGAATCTAAGCAGAGTTCTCCATGGTTCAAGCTTGTGTAAAAATGAACCCATATCTGATTTACATCTCGTGATTGCCCTCTATCCGTTAAATTATGCTAGATGAGCCTTGGTTGTTTCATTCCATCGCCACCATCTCTTTGGTCGGTCATATGCTTTCACTTGGTTGTTTTTCCTTTCCTAAGGAACCGCAACGATGAGTGGTTTTATTAGCCAACCTATTGACCATTACATGTTTTGAGCAGTTCCACCATTGCTGGAACCAGTTGCTACCCTTTATACCACTCGTTCCTCTAGGACAAGTATCGTTTAAGCTCTTTTCTGACTCGTAAAATATGAAAAGATTGCCGAGTATTTTTTCCTTTTTGGCTCGTTAAATGAAATGAGAGGCGATCTGCTTTAAGCTCTTTTTTGATCGTGTAAACACGAAAATATTGCCGGGCTTTTGTCGTTTCAGGTCCGATACTGGTTATGAAACGACATGTCTTCGATCGCTTTTCTACTTTTTCGGATCGAGGCCACTTATCACGAAAATTACTCCTTGATCGTAATGGTCAAGTGGTTCTTTCGATTATTGTTTTATACTTTTTTGGGCTTGAGAGACACAACTCTACGAAAAAAGACCCCCCTTGGAGTTTTCTTTTCCATGTCTTTTTCAAACTCTCTAAACATGAAAAGGACTCTGAGTTTTACCTACGTCGGATTCGTTAAACCCTGTCGACATTGGATTCGTCACCATGACGAGACTCGAGCTTCTCCTCCCTAGGGCTCGTTAAACTATTACTAGGTTGGATTCGACCGAAGGTCGAACTTATATTACAAGCATATGCTATCCCCTTCAAGCTTGTTTTCAAAAATAATTGGGGTACTCGCCAACAATGGTGGGGGAAAATTTGGAAATTATTATTGATTGTTTATGGCAGCTAGACACTCTTGAACATTGACACTTTTGCTTCTTGTCGAGTTGGGATATCCATGCATCGTCATTTGGCCTTTCGTGGGTTTGGGTTGCCATTAAACCTCATTCCATATGATCCATGTTGTTT